>CAUYLG010052161.1:0-13411 GCA_963573385.1 Cacajao melanocephalus | reverse complement strand
TGCAGGAACTTTTTTCCTTCCTTCCTTCCTTCCTTCCTTCCTTCCTTGCTTCCTTTCAGACAAGACCCACCGCCCCCCCACCCCACACCCGCTGTCACAACACCCCAATCAATTTTATTTTATTATTTTATTTATTTTTTATTTTTTTATTTATTTTTCTTTTTTTTTTTTTTGGGGGGTTGGAGTGTGTGTGGGGGGGGGGGGGGGGGGGTGTGTGTGGTTGGGAAGGAAGGAAGGAAGGAAGGAAGGAAGGAAGGAAGGAAGGAAAAAAGTTCCTGCAAGCAATCATGAGCCTGAGAAAGATAAGGAGAACTCAGATACCTTAAATATCAAAAAATTAGAATTTCAGATCTCAGATGTGGGTGACACAAGAGTGCCTCTGAGGCCCAGCACCTGAGAGACAGGGTGGATAGAAGCGCCAGCGTGAGCCTATGCACGCTGATCAAGCAAGGACCCAAGAAAGGCAGGCACAGAGGAGATGGGGAAGACGCATGTTTAGTGGTGACAATTACTTAATAACCACCCTTGGATCTTCTGGCCTTTTCTCTCCTGTTATTGTAAAGACATTCATTTTTATTTAAACCCAATAAATTATTCTCTGTCAGCAAACTAGGGGGAGGGGATGAAGAAAAGATCTCAGTTTGCTCTTGGCTTTCCCTCTGTCTAGTCCAAACACTGGAAATGTCAAGTTTGCCCACTAATTAAACATGTCTGTCTTGGGCTGCTCTTGTATCTTTCACTGAGAAGGTGTAGATTTCCAGGGAGACATTACACATTCATGTTTCCAAATACAGCATTTTACAATCTCCCTGTGTGACACAAATACCAACTTTGTGAAAGTGTCTCCCAGTAGGATAGACACCTGAGTAAGGCAGCTTGAGTCTGGCAGCGAGCAGGGATGTGCTCAGAGCCTTCCCTTTGATTTATTTTCTTGGGGATGAGCTGCTCTGGGCATCTCTGTGGGGCCAGCTCTGGACCTTGTTGGATTTCCATGAATTCTGCTACACAGCTGATGTCTCCTAGGACTGGATCACTGGAAATCTTGTTCCCTGGTCACGTTGACACTCCCTGCTACTGTCCTTGGTGTCTGGCTGGCAGGCAACTGACAGTTTTCAAGTGTATCTGTGGCCATACTTTTCATAATTTTGCAAAGATTGTATAGAAATGTATAAGGAAGTTACCACTATTGCTCCCATTCCACAGATGCACACTTGTAGTCTTGAAACCTTTACAGAATGAGGTTTTTTAAAAAATATATTCTCTTGGTGCTAGCTATGAGCTTGGCCCTGTGTTAGGTGCTACAGATAGATCTGTAAACAAGGTTGGCACAGTTCCTGCCCACCTGGAGCTTTAGTGGAGTGGAGAGCAAATAAATGATTAGGCATTGGGGAATCAGAGAGGTTAGGACAGTCACCAAGGACAAGTTTCTGCTGGTTAAGTGGCCAGGCCAGGCCTGCTTAACTTCAAATCTCTGGTCCATTTTCTAGGGAAGTAAAACATAAACCTTAAAAATGTGAGCTTAAGATGTGCATACCATCAAACCCCATGGAAGTTAAGGAAGAAGAGAGCTGGAGGGGCCACAGCTTGATTCTAACGTGGGTGAAGACATTTCTGCTATGTTGCTCCCAGAGTGCCAGGCAGGGGTGCGAGTTGCCTCCTCCCCCCACTGCTAAGTCACCATAACGTTGTGGGTGGTGGGGAAAAACAGCAAAGATGGGGGATAACAGAGTTTTCCACCCGTCTTCCTGGACCAGTTTTAAGTCTCAGAATCTCAGCTTCCCCATCTGAACATGGGCATCTTGACACATCGTTAGACCATGAGTGGCCAGTGCTTGGGATACCATGGACCACTCATATTTTTTAGCATGTATGTGTGTGGTGCAGGGGATGGAGCTCAAGTTAGGAATCTAAATATACATTTTTTTAAAAAACCTGACGGTCTACTTTTAAAATCTCTTGTTAAACAAAAGACAGTTTCCCATCAGTTAAAGAAAGAAGGAATGATACAATGTATACAATTTTAAAAAAAATTCAAAATTAAAAATAACTCTTTAAATGGAATTAGATTAGTTTTGTTGTTGTTGTTGTTGTTTGCTCGTTTTTTTGAGGTGGAGTTTTGCTCTTGTTGCCCAGGTTAGAGTGCAACGGCGCCATCTCAGTTCACTGCAACCTCTGCCTCCCAGGTTCAAGCAATTCTCCTGCCTCAGCCTCCCAAGTAGCTGGGACTACAGGCATGCACCACCATGCCCAACTAATTTTCGTATATTTTTGGTGGAGACAGGGTTTCACCATGTTGGTCAGGCTGGTCTCAAACTTCTGACCTCAAGTGATTCACCTGCCTTGGCCTCCCAAAGTGCTGGGATTACAGGTGTGAGCCACTGTGCCTGGCCAAACTACATTAGTTTTAAAGAGCTGACTTCGTTGTCATTTTTCTCATTTCTCTTTGGACTGTGGTAAAAACTGTACCATGGATTAGTCCCATCTTTGGCCCCAGGCCCAGCAGCTGGGAAGATGGTCTGTAAGCCCCTTTCAGCTGTGTGAGTTCTGGGCTTGCAGCGTCTACAGGGCAGTCTGGGGTCTGCAGCTATTCTCCTTGGAAGCAGACAGTCTTGGCTTCATTTCACTCCAGAGTTGTGTCTGGAGGCTTCTGTTTGGTTTGTGATCACTGAAATGGCAGCGTCCTGCCAGAGCAGCTCTCTCCAAGTCTCTCCATATGGGGACTGCGTTTCTATTGGGCCTGGAAGCTCTTTTGCTCATAACATCAGTCCCCACTGATAGATTCGTCCCTGTCACACTATTTACTGAAACTAGGCCACTTAATTAAAAGCAAGAGCTTTTGCATAAACTCCAGCAGTGGTTTTATAAATTCCAAGCATTGTAAAGGGACCAGATGGAATAATGGGCCAATTATATAGAGCCCAATGTTCCCACGCTTTCCACCATGTTCCTTAATCATGGAGGCACCTGCACTCCTCAGAGAGTAAGGATGCTACTTTCATTGTCAGCTTACCATGAACATGAAAAGGGTCAACCCCAGCACAAATATGATTTGCTTTCTTGGGGTATATCACAAAGCCAATGGTTCAGAGATGCACTTTTTAGACAGATATGGAGCCACGTTAACCACATGGGAGAAGGGACTGCAGATGGAGCAGATGTCTTGCCGGCAGGGATTTGGGTACCAGGCTGGGAGGAGGCACTAGAGAACCAAGCCCAGCTTGAGTCTTACACTGCAGAGTCTATTGGCTTCTCCAGATTCCTTCTCTACTCTTCTCCACTCTGCTGCACCTCAGGGGCTGACCTATGTGAACTCTGTGATCCGACTCCCCTGCCTTCTGGCGTTTGCTTGCATTTGGCCAATGAAAGCTGCCAATGGGGATAGGAAGATGGGAGGAGCAGGAGGCATTTTATTCCTGGTTCTCTTCTGCCAAGTCACTGTGGCTTGGCCTCACAGGCACTTCTCCCATCAGGTGGCTCTTCCCTTATATTCTTCTGCCCAGTTTGGGAAACCGCCAGCTCTCTTTGCTCCTTTAGGCCTCGGACTGTGGGGAAGGTGAGGGGGGCAGATATCGGCTCCCTGTTTTGGCCAGTCCTGGATACCGTACTATCCTTTATTGGTTTCTCTAAACTTTGTAAACAAGTTCCTTTGTTAATACTCCTCAAATAACCCCATCTGGGTGAGCCATTTCTTGACCACCAGGACTCCAACTGTGGCAGGGGTCTTTAGGAACATCAGAAGCGAGTACAACACAAGCTCCTTGCACCCAGGAGCTTACAATGGAGTTGGAGACATGAGACACAGAAATGGGACCAGATTTTCTGTTAACCCAAGGCTGCTATGAGGTGTCCTTGATTCAGAAAAAGGATCAATGTGAGCTGCATTGTGAGGGGAAGCTTCTGGGAGGAGGTGGTGTCATGTGTCGGATCTGAGTATAGTCCGCGTTTAGGGAAGTAGGGAAGAGGTGGTGGACGCTGCGTAGGAGCAGCAGGGGTCAAGAATACCCCGGGGCGTGCGGTTTCAACTATAAACTCCAGTGGCATGATAGGAAAGGAAAGTGGAGGAGGAAGAAGGGAAACATTTGAAGAGATGGAGGAGGCATGATGAGTCTGGACTTGGTGAGAATGAACAGAACCACAGTCTGTGCGAATATCTCCTTTCCCTCTGTCCACGGTGGAGGTGTAGCGTCTTTCAGGCTCATTGGTCTGAAAGAGCCAGCTGCCCTGGAAGAGCTGGCTGGACTGTTCTCAGCATTGAGCTCTCAGATCAAATATCCCATGTTTTGAGAAGCACTCTGTGGCAGCCAGCCTCCGAGGTGGCCCCAGTGACACCCACCTCTTGGTAGTCACAATCTTGTGTAGTTACTTCCTGTTGAGTGAGGGCTGGACCTAGTGACTTGAGTCTAAAGAACAAAATAAAATGGAAGTGTGTGTGTTGTATGTGTGTGTTTCAGAGACTGTTGTAAAAGGCAGTGTGGCATCTTCCTTTCCTGCAGATCACTTGCACTGGGGGAAGCTATTCCAGCTGTCCCGTACATTGATGTGCCTGGCAAGGTGCAGGCCAACAGCTGCATGGGGGCAAATCCACCAGCTTCAGGCAAGCCTTGTTTGACCAAACCCCCAGCTGACAACTTGATTGCAGCCTTATGAGAGACTCTTAGCCAAGTCCACTCCAGGTAAGCCACTTCCAGATTCCTGACTCTTAGAAATGGAGAAAACAAATGTTTGTAGTTTTGAATTGCTAATGTGTTGTACAAAAATAGATAACCAATACACACAGCTTCTCTGACCACAGAAATTAATTCAGCACCTCCCTCTCCATGCCGTACCTCCTGTCACCATCACGCCATGCCCCAGCCTCACATGACCTGTCTGTTTTTCTCTCTGAGGGGCCTCCTTGTTCCTGCTGAAGTACTTTACTGCTTTCCTTGCTGCTCCTTGAATCTGTGGGGCATGTCCCAACCTCAGCACTTTTGCACCTACTGTTCTTTCTTTCTAGAAAATTATTTCCCAGTTACATGGATTGCGTGTTTGCTCTCTTCCCTCAGTTTCTCAGTGACCCCTTCCCTGACCACTCTATTTCAAACTATAACCACATCCCCAATGCCTCCCTAGACTTGTCTCAATATATTTTTTCCATAGCATGTATCAATGCCAGGCACAGCATATATTTCTACCCATTTATCTCGGTTTTTTAAATGTTGTTTTTCTCACTAAAAGGTAAGCTTCGTGAGGCCAGGCTTTTCTATCTGTTTTGTTCATCATTGTATAACCACTGTTATGCACTGTCCTAGAATAGTGCCTGGTGTATAATAGGTGCTCAATAGGTATTTGTTGAATAAATGAAGATCACATTTTTTTTCTGTGTTTTGGCCCTTCTCGTCCCTTGGTATACCTATGAAGGTATAATTTTATGGGGAAGAGGGATTTGGCAGATGTAATAAAGGTTACTTGTCAGTTGGCCTTAAGATAGGGAGATATCAATAATTTTGATTTATCCAAGTAGAAGCAATATAAGTATATGAACCCTTAAATGTGGGGAGTAAGGCAGAAAAGAAAACCAGCAAGATTCCAAGCATGAGCAATAGCTGATGAGAAGAGGTGTAGGGTCCGTGAGATGAAAAGGAAGGCGGGTAGCCTCCAGAGGCCTCAAGAGTGGCCCCAGGCTGATGCCCCACAAGGAAGCAAGAACCTCCGTCCTGCAGCCACAGGGAACTGGATTCTGCCAGCAATCGGAATGAGCCTGGAAGATTCTTCCCAGAGCTTCCTGATAGGAGTACAGCTGACATTTTAATGTTGGCCTCATGAGCCTTGGAGCGGAGAGCTCACATGCACCTACCTGGACTTCTGACCTACAGAACTGTGAAGCAAATACATGGTTGTTGTTTTAAGCTGTTAAATTCATGGTAGTGTGCTATGGCGGTAATAGAAAACTAAGACAGAACCCTCTTAATAGCCTCTCAATTATTGGCTGTTATGTTGCTAGTTTGTTTAGTGTGAGCTCAGAGCTATTGTCTGTCTTGCAGCCCCCGTGCTTACAACAATGCCTGGCACAGAGTTGAATACATATTTGCTGTATGAATGAATGGATGAATGGATGGATGGGTCTCCACTTTACAGTGGGCTGAGGGTATCTGCTGGCTTGTCTGGGGTCCACTAGATTGTGAGAATCTCAGGTGCCAGGGCCATTTGCATTTGGCAGCACAACCTCAGTGCCCTGCCCAGAACTGTCTCAGAGCAGGCTGCAGTACACCTTCGGCAAATTCATGGGCAGCCTAGGACCAAGTCACAAGGGAAGAGCACACAACACCGGTAAGATAACCTGACTCTGTATGCAAAGCCCTTAACCCCTAGAGTCAGACTCTGGCTATGTTGGTTGGAGATTATGAGGCAGGCTTTGGCAACAGATTTAAATTTTACTAACTTCACTTCCTCTGAGCTTCAGTTTCAAGCTCTCAAGTGGAGATGATGATGATAATACCCATCTCCTAGGGCATCTTTATGAAGATTAATGAAACTACAAGTAGAAGACTTTGCACACAGTAGGTGCCTAATAAATAGTAGTTCTTATTAGTTTGCCTTTTGTTGAATAATGCACCTTGGTGTTTTCTGGGGAAAGCTTCAGGTGGGTTTTTAGATAATTTCTCTTGAAATTGATGACAAGTCTGGTTGGTGACATCTGCTTTGACTTCCATGATGAACTCCCCCAACCCAACTTCGTGTCTGCTTTCACATCCACACCAAAGGTGATCAGCTTCCTCTGGCTGCAGCCATCCAGGGACCAGATTTACACAAAGCAAATACAATGGATGTGAATGGAAAGACAATGATTATAAAACACATGGCAAAAATGACAACGTTGAGTTGATCCACTCAGAAATGATGGAATGAAATAGATGGTGTTATTGAACACACACAGATACTCACAAACACACACAGATATTCATGCACAAACACACATTTATACTCACACATGCACACACCCCTCACTGAAAAGGTTAAAGACAGTTAAACTATCACGGGAATGGGTACAAAATATTGCATGGGGATTTAGAGGCAAGAAATACAAGGAAACATAATGCACTGTAAATTAAAGTCATTTATAAAGTGCAACTGGCACCCAGATAGAAAGGAAAAATGATTTGTCAGCAAAAGTGGGGTGTCCTGTTATTTATTTACAGACTATTTCTATGGGACAGGAGAGAACGTATTTATTAAGGGCTTGCTAGTGTACACATACAAACATATTAATACTGGGCACTGAGGACACCTACCTAATTATTTGTCTCAAAATGACTTTGTTCATTTGTTAGTTTTAAGTCCAGGAGGTCCCTCTGGTATTCCTTGGAGAGTCTGTTCTCTCACCAGTGTGGGTCTCTTTAGCTCCAGGCCTGGCCTTGCCTGCTCTGTAGACACACAGCATGGAAAAGGTTACTCTCAGAAGCTACTACAGCCTCCTCTGACTTACACAGCACTACCACCCTCATTCGGCAATGTTGACAGGGTCTGTGTGTTGGATTTTCTGCCCTGCCTCTGCAGTGAGCATGTCTTTTGGGTATTTGAGGGGAGCCACTTCTGGCCTAAGGAGCTGTGGATTTGATGCCCCTTCCCTGCCTCCTGCATTCAAAAGGACTATGTGTTACCTGGGTATCACCTGGGCCACTTGTGACCCTAATAGAAGCAATTAATAAATCTGGAAGCAAAAACAAACAGAGAAGCCAGAGAAGAAGGTGAGTTATATATTAGAAAACACTGGTTGCAAAGAATAGAATGGAGTGGATGGTGAAAAGGGAAAGGAGAAGGCACAAGAATCTCCATTACTCAGACTGGAGAGAGGACTTGGGGGCATTTTGAGAGGATAAGGTGAGATTGTGTATGTAAAATATTTAGCACAATGCATGTCACCTAGGAGTGCTAAATAAATGGTAAATAATAATTATTATGCACTAAAAATATTAACAATGAGAACATGTACCTTTTAATAAACCTTTTGTTATCTAAGCAGCTTATCTGAATTTTAGAAGCACACAGAATGTTTCCTGTCATAAAGATCCTGCTTTCTAAAGCAATATTACCAGTTCAAAAATTGGAACCCAACTGAGACCCTATGGGGACAGCTACACAAAAGAAATTTAAAGCCACCACCAGCTGCTGATATTTAAGAAGGAGGCATCTCCTGAGATCAAGGAGAAACGTAACATGTCACTGATGTGTTGCTTGATGTGAAGTAATTTGAAAAATTGATTAGGTGATTTTCATACCATACAATGAAAATATAACCATTCATTGCACCTCATGCAAACACAAGTTAGTTCTGAGCTCTGCGATGGATACTATAGTGAGTACCCTAGGAAGCATCCAAGTGGAAGTACAGAAAATTAGGATTCAAGAGACAAATCTCCACAACAAAGAAATAGCAACAAAGAAAAACATGACTTGCTTGAGTCCCTAGAAATGATGAAAGCTAGGTCTAGGAACCAGACTCCATGCTGCTGGAATCCTAGATGTACTGGCAACTATTTCTTTCTGCCTGAATAGTTTCCTGTTTCCCTTCAGTAGCAACATCACCTCCTAACTTTTCTCATAGAATCACACTTCTCCCATTTTCAGTCCATGTGTTTCAAATGCAGCTGACTTCTTCCAGCTCCAGAGAGAAGCAGGTGAAGCAGGTGTCCCAGGCCTGGCCAGCCAGGGCACCATGACGCTGATGGGCTCAGGGAGAAGCTCACGGTCCAAGTAGAGTCAGCAAGATTCATTTCCAGGACTTTTGTTAAAATTGTTCAAAACAGAAAATCTCCCATTCTAAAGGAATTTTCTGGGAGCCACCAAAGAAAGAAAGAAAGAAAGATTCTGTTTGAGAATGAATATAAACAAGGAAAACTGTAACTGAGAGAATGTGAGGTCAGGTCCTGATACAATTATTTAAGCTCCTGGATCCAGCAGAGCTTGAAAGCAGTCATGCTACTAGAGAGAGCGAGGAATGGATGGATGGATAGATAGATAGATAGATAGATAGATAGATAGATAGATAGATAATAGATGGGTAGGTAGATAGAAAATAGATGATAGTAGATCGATAGATAGGTAGGCAGATGATAGGTAGATGATTGATATACACATAAATGATAGATAGATAGGTGATAGAGATGGATAGATGGGTAGATAATAGAAAGAGAAGTAAATAGAAGATTGATAGAGGTGGATAGATGGATAGACAGATGATAAAAAGATAGGTAGATAGATAGATAGATAAAGTAAATATATATAGCTTATGCTGTCTTGGGCTGATGTCACTTATTTGTACCTGAATGAATCCTAGCTAATATAAAATATAAATCCATTCCTCTCCTGATACACGCCTCTGCCTCTTTAAAGTTGTCCTTTGAGAAAATGCTATGGTACAGTAACCACTAAATACTTGAGTGTGTCTCCCTAAGGAGAGTCCTCCCATGTAAGTCTAGCACCTGTGCCTGCAGGAGATGCTAATGAGGTGCCCCGGCCCCCATGCAGACCTGACTGTGGGGAGGAGGAAGGATGATGGGGAGCAGAGGTCAGGAAGTGCCTGCAGGCAGGAATGAGCAGACTCTCCCGCATGCCTGGCAATGACATGGCACCTTAGCAGTGAGAGCTGTCAGCGCAGGCATCAGCTGTGCCACAGTGGCCTTCATCAGAAAAGACATCTTAACAGCAAATAGTGAAACCACCTCTGAGGTGGCTGTGAGTGTCATGACTGAGACATAGAAGGAAAGTGGCCATAGTGTACAGAATAGCAGGAAATCAGGAGTTGCAAGATGCAAAGTCCAGGGTGGGCTACTGCTTGCTGATAGGGGCCTTGGAAAGGTCTACAGCGCCAAGTTCCCAGCCTGTAAAATAGGAATAAAGACTCCTTCCTACCTCTTGGGATTTCCCAAGGCTCAAAGGTGGCTGGTAATTGTAGTGAAGAATGACAGTTTGTGTTCATCGATGTGTCAGCCACCGTGTTTAGTGTCTTGGCTACCTTTCCTCATTGAAATTTCACAAGATCCCTATGAGGGAGGCCATGTTGTTATGCACATTGTGCAAATGAGAAAACTCAGGTTCACAGAAATTCAATGATTTTCCCAAGGTCATACAACAAATGAGTGGCAGAGCCAGGATCTGAACTCACAATGCAAGTCTAGGGCTGTAACCTACTGTTTCCTAATGTGATCAGAGAATATGAAAAAATACTTGAAGGCGTGGACAGTGGGAGCCAAATGTCCAGAGTGTGCTGTGTTTGGATTAATTCTTTCTATTTTTCATTAGGTTTTCTGTTATTAGTACAGCGACTCTTCTCTAAAAAGCTCTTGCATCTGGGATAAATTACTGTCTTTGTCCAGATAGGTGAGTTGTAATAATCAGCCTTAAAATCTCAGTTGCTAGCACAGTGGAATTTTATTTCTTGCTCATATAACGCACTGTAGGTGTTTGGTTGGTGACCTTCTCATGTTTACCCAGGGGCACAGAGTCCTTTCATCTTATATTGTTAGCATCCTCTGTGGTCCTAGAGTGGCCTGCTGCACCCTTCAAATTCAGCTGGAAGACAGGAGAAGAGAGAGAAAATTGCACAAAGAAAGGTTTTTGTGAGCCACTAGGACAGACATGTTCACTTTATGCACATTTTCTTGGCCAGAACTCAGTCATGACTACATAACTACAAAAGAGATGGGGAATGCAATCTAGGTGTGTGCTCAGGAGGAAATGGGTTTTGTTGAACAAATAGAAGTCACTGCCACATTTATAAAAATAACCGTGTTTCCAGCTTACAATTTTTTTTGTGATTTTTATTGATTTCATGTTCCCTGTCTGGACTGCCCAGGAATCAGGGCAATCAATGTCTTTGGCTCAGCCTCCATATTAATACCTTGAAGAAGACATAATTCATGAGAGAGAGGAAACAAGACTTCTGATAATCCCCTCTCTAGCGGATGCTGGGATGCACCACGCAGCTTCCTTCAGGACAAAGGTGCTCATCCCCCATTGCCGGTATGTCGTTGGCTGACAGATCTCAGCTGAGATGCTCTCCAGAAGTTCTCCTCAGATGAAGAGAGATGTCTCACCCAAGGTTATGACCTCTTCACAGGAACAACTTCCAGACAATGACTCCATGATGTGTAATATAAAGACCCAACTCCCTTGCCGCATAGTAGGACAAACGGGGTGCTCCCAGCTCCAGAGCTCCTGTGGGGTTAACTGAGACTAATTGAGGCTAACTGTGGCTATATCACAGCCCAAAACATTCTTTTGCATAATCCTACTTCTTCCCCTCGTCAACAGATGTGGTCCTGAAGATCCTCCTCAATGATCTTCCTCTGGGAAAACTCTATTTCAGAGTCAGTTTCCTTAGAAACCAAGCCTCAGACAATTGGTGTCAAGAGCGGTTTAAAGAAGCAGACTCCAAAGTGGAGTTTTGGAGCTGGGTCCCCTGCTAACCAGCGGACAGTGAGAATACCGCCACTGGTTGTAGGTGAAGCATGGATAATGCTGGAGCAGCTCAGTTATTAAAACTCACCAGTGGTGAACAGGTTGGGACAGTAGTGAAAGGGAATATCCTGGAAGGGGAATTTGAGAAGTGTAAGGGAAGTCATGGTTATAAGGACTGTGGAATCAGATGGGGTGTGTGTGTAGACAGAGTCTTGCTCCATCACCCAGACTGGAGTGGCAGTGGCGCAATCTTGGCTCACGGCAACCTCTGCCTCTCAGGTTCAAGCGATTTTCGTGCCTCAGCCTCCCGGGTAGCTGGGACTACAGGCATGCACAACAATGCTAAGCTAATTTGGGATACTTTAATATAAGCAAAGCAGTTGGGGTTTCATCATATTGCCCAGGCTGCTCTTGAACTCCTGCACTCAGACAATCTGCCAGCCTTGGTATCCCAAAGTGCCAGGATTACAGGTGTCAGCCACCATAACCTGCCTAAAATTAGATGGTTTTTGTGATAGTCCATGCATTAGGAAGAGACAGTGAATGTCTAGGGGAGTTTGTAAAGGCAAAGGTGAAAGTCATATGGTATCTTTGGCCGCATGTAAAAGAGTCTTCCATCCTTTGTGACCAAAAGCTAAGGGATCAAGCCCCATATTTAATTAAGAGAGCATCAACGACTAGCGGTGGTTGAATTCTCAACCTTGGCAAATCTGCTCTACAAGGGTCAGGGTTAGGAAGGAATGGGACATGGAGATAAGGGATGTGGGAACATCCGGTTGAGGCATTTGAAAGTCTTGAATCCACAGATCCCTCTTAATACCCTGAGCTGAAAGAAGGGGTCCACTCCTCCCCATTAAGGGCTAGCACCTCCTTGGTGCCAAAATCTGCCTTAGTCAGCTCCAGTTTCCATAACAAAATACTGTAGATTGGGTGGCTTAAATAACAAAAATATCTTTTCTTCTAGTTTTGGAAGCTTGCAGCCTGAGATCAGGGTGCCAACATAGTCAAGTTCTAAGAGGGCTCTCTCCTGACTTGCAGATGGCTGCCTTCTCACTGTGTTCTCATGTGACGGAGAAAGAGAAAGAGAGAGAGAGAGAGAGAAATTGAGAGAGAGAAAGAGAGAGAGAGAGAGAGGAGAGTATCTTTCTCTCTCTCCCTTTCTTTCTTTCTTTTTTTTTTTTTTTACTGTACTTTAGGTTCTGGGGTACATGTGCAGTTCATGTAGGATTGTTGCATAGGAATATACATGGCAATGTGGTTTGCTGCCTCCATCCCTCCCATCACCCACATCTGGCATTTCTCACATGTTATCTTTCTCCAACCTCCCCACCCCTCACAGTGGCTCCCCTAACCCCTCCATAACAGACCCCAGTGTATAATGCTCCCTCCTTGTGTCCATGTGTTCTCATGTTCAACACCCACCTATGAGTGAAAACATGCTGTGTTTGATTTTCTATTCTTGTGTCAGTTTGCTGAGAATGATGGTTTCCAGATTTGTCCATATCCCTACAAAGGACATGAACTCATCATATTTTATGGCTGCATAGTATTCCATGGTGTATATGTGCCACATTTTCCTTGTCCAGTCTATCATTGATGGGCATTTGGGTTTGTTCCAGGTCTTTGCTATTGTAAACAGTGCCATGATGAACATACGTGTGCATGTGTCTTTAAAATAGAATTATTTATAATCCTTTGGGTATATACCCAGTAATGGGATTGCTGGGTCAAATGGAATTTCTATTTCTAGGTCCTTGAGGAATCGTCACACTGTCTTCCACAATGGTCAAACTAATTTACACTCCTACCAACAGTGTAAAAGTGTTCCTATTTTTCCACATCCTCTCCAGCATCTGTTGTCTCCAGATTTTTTAATGATAGCCATTCTAACTGGCATGAGATGGTATCTCAATGTAGTTTTGATTTGCATTTCTCTAATGACCAGTGATGATGAGCATTTTTTCATATGTTT
>CAUYLG010052158.1:0-63644 GCA_963573385.1 Cacajao melanocephalus | reverse complement strand
GGTGTAGTGGTGTAGGGGGTGTACGCGGTGTAGGGGGTGTACGCGGTGTAGGGGGTGTACGCGGTGTAGGGGGTGTAGCAGTGTAGGGGGTGTAGCAGTGTAGGGTATGGGGGAGTAGGGGGTGTACGCGGTGTAGGGGGTGTAGTGGTGTAGGGGGTGTACGCGGTGTAGGGGGAGTAGGGGGTGTACGCAGTGTAGGGGGTGTACGCGGTGTAGGGGGTGTATGCGGTGTAGGGGGTGTAGGGGGTGTAGCGGTATAGGGGGAGTAGGGGGTGTACGCGGTGTAGGGGGTGTAGCAGTGTAGGGGTGTACATGGTGTAGGGGGTGTAGCGGAGTAGGCGGTGTAAGCGGTATAAGGCTGTACAGGCCTAAGTCTCCAGGCACAGTGCCTTATTTAAGGGGATGGGGAAAGTTATGGGATGACAATAAAGGTGGGCAAGTAGGTTACCAGGATGATTATTCTGGATTTACCACTGATTTAAGGAAAGGCTAGCCCAGTCATTGGGGCGAGGGGTGTGACAATTTAAGCGCCAACAATCTTTACGTGCCAGAAATCCCAGACTGGCGAATGTTTTGTTCAGTTTTCCCCATAACAACACCTGATTTGCTTTTGACAGAAAAGACAGGACTGGGAAGTCCGGCCCAGGCGGCAAAAGAAGGAGAGAGGGTCTTGTGGGAGCAGGTCCCTAGCACGGGTTTTGAAGATGTTTTTGCCCAATAAGGGTGACAGGACACACAAAATTAGACGTTAGGAACAGACAGGACGACAGCCACCGAGGGAGGGAGGGGAGGCACCAAGGGAGGTGAGGCATCGAAGTAGATAAAGGATTTTGGCAGTTTTCAGGACACTGGACTATGTCATGGCAGAACAGGCAAGACTGGGGTATTAGTCTGCAAGTTAGTCCCCGGTCCTCAGGTGACTGACACATGTTCATTCCCAAGGACAGTAAAGAAATGTTTACCTAGACGTCGTGAGCTAAACCTGCGACCAGACATACACGCAAGACACAGGCCCAAAAACACAGTGACGAAGGACTTTATAATAGATCACTCAGATGCCCACGTGGCCGCTCCCCTTACAGGGACTTGGGTGCCTCTTGACATAGGCCGGTATAAACCCCTGGCTCGGATTAGAACCTGTTAGGCCGGGACCAAGCAAGTTGGATACTGTTGTTAAGCCGTACGAAGTCACCACGGAACCACAGGCTGGGGCCCACCCGGACTCCGCAGCTTTTGCTATGGAGCCACAAACTGGATCCTCAGAGGCAGGCCCTGCACTCACTCACACATGCATTTACGTGTTCACTTAGAGGTTACGGCAGTTTTTACGCTTTGTAAACCAGTCAGAATCCCGGAGAAATTTCCTTTTTTGTTTTAGAAATTTCTTGTTAAACCAGACAGTAGAACAGAACCGGGGACTCTGTCCTCCAGAGTTCTGGAGGGTTGGCAGAGTCCTGTGGGGTGCCGTCATTAGGGCCAGTGCCCCTCCAAACCACACAGAACAGAACTGGGGACTCTGGAAACCCAGAGTCAGAAAACCAGAATACAGGAGAAATTTCTCAAACTAGGCAGAAACCAGACAGCGGTAGTCACCGTAGTTAATGCCGACGCTCCGGTAATTGGATGACTCCTGTAATTTCCAGGAATAACCAGGTTAGGCCTGGCTTACCTTCTCCACGGAGCAGGACTGAGGACTTGGAAGAAAAACTTGGTGGAGCACGCCGGGAGTTGATCCGTTCTCCCCTGGAAAGGGGTGGCCTGCGGGGCCCTGGAACGTCTCCGGGGCACCTCCTCTATAGTCCACCTCTTACCCAGGGGAGGCTGGATTGAGTCCAGTCTGCACCCAGTGACGAATATCTCGCAGGGGCCTCCAAATGTTATACCTGAGCGAGTTGACAGGAAAACGCCATGCTCTGAAATTTGATTGTGAGCTCTTTATTGCCGGCAACCAAGAGTCAGCTTATGCTTAAAATCTCTCAGCCCCAAGGAAGGGGTTTGATTTCTTTTCGTATGTTGCTTAGGATAAGGGGGGCAAAGTTGGATTTTACAGAAGCAGAATGGCCAGGTTAGGGGAGGAGGCTAGTAACTAGGAGGCAGGAGGCTCCCATGATTGTTGATTAGCTGAGGAGGGTATATACAAGCGGTTCCGTGATTGCTGGTTACCGAGGGGGTATTGGGAACTTTCCATATAATTCATCAAGGGGTGTTCACAATAGCAAGGGGACTTGTTAAGCAGGGTATATATTACAATGGTTATGTTTTTATAGTTTTAAGCACAACATGACCCAGCACAGTGTGGCCCAGGTATGCACTCTAGGGAGAAACAGTGGGGGGCGGGGGTAGAGGCTGAGATGGAGTCGGTCAGGCTAGCACAGGTTAGGTTGTTATAATAGAATGGTGGGTGCCAGGGCCTGGGGGAGGGGGATTGGGGAGCGAGTGCTTAAGGCCAGAGTTTCAGTCTTGCAAGATGAGAGCTGTGGGCTGGGTGAGGTGGCTCATGCAAGACTCTGCCTCCAAAAAAAAAAAAAAGTTCTGGGGATGGATGGTGACAGTATGAAGGTACTTAACGCCATAGAGCTGAACACTTAAAAATCATCAAGATGATAAACTTGCTATTATGTGTATGTGACCACAATTCAAGTAACTTTATTTTTTTGAGACGGAGTCTCGGACTCTTGTCACCCAGGTTGGAGTGCAGTGACAGTCTCAGCTCACCGAAACCTCCACCTCCCTGGTTTAAGTGATTCTTTTGCCTCAGCCTCCCTAGCAGCTAGGATTCCAGATGCGTGCCACCACGCCCAGCTAATTTTTGTATTTTTAGTAGAGGTGGGGTTTCACCATCTTGAACTCTTGACCTCAAGTGATCTGCCTGCCTCGGCCTCCCAAAGTGCTGGGATTACACCACTGAACCCGGCCCTTTAAATCACATTTTTAAATGGGGAAAAAATGGCAAACAGGCGTGAGTCAGTGGTGTGTCACCCCTCAGTCCCCAGAAGCTCCTGGGTGTGGTCTCCACTTTCTCCTGCCTTTACTGCCTCCAGCAAAAGGTCCAGGTCAGCGAACAAGTTAGAAGGCACACGGGCACCCACAAACACAGCGACACCTCCTGTCATTCCCTGGCATGGCAGGGACATTAACCCATTGACTGGCCTGAGAGGCAGGTGCCATGACCCTGTCTCACCGGTATGGACAGTCACTCCCAGGGTCGCACAGACAGCTATGGCGGAAGCAGGGCTTGGGGTCCTGCCTGTCTGACCCTGGATTCCCCACACTTTCTCTCTAGGGCCCCAAATCAGAGTTGGTTTGATCCACGGTGCTAAGGGCTGAACCTTCACTCCTGGAGCCACAAGAAAACGGACTGGCCAACCTCAGGGAGGGGCAGAGTCTGAAACCTAAGCCGGGCCCAGGAGCCAGCCCAGATAGCAAAGGTCCCCAGAAGGGAAGGGAAGGGAAGCCGCAGAGGCACAGACATGTTCTTGAGACCTCAGTCTGTACCTTCCCCTACAGGTTCCTGCCTGGCCCGTTCTGTCCCCCACCCCATGGCCTCCCGAGACTGACTTTGGGTCAAGTTGCTTTTTTTTTTTTGGCCAGGCATGGTGGCTCACGGCTGTAATCCCAGCATTTTGGGAGGCCAAGACGGGCAGATCACGAGGTCAAGCGATCAAGACCAGCCTGGCCAACATGGTGAAACCCCGTCTCTACTAAAAATATAAAAATTAGCCTGGTGTGGTGGCAGGCGCCTGTAATCCCGAGAATTGCTTGAACCCGGGAGGCGGAAGTTGCAGTGAGCTGAGATTGCGCCACTGCCCTCCAGCCTGGTGACACAGCAAGACTCCATCTCAAGAGAAATAATAAATAAATAAATAACATTATTTTTTAGAGGCGTTTTAGGATCACAGCAAAATTCAGCAGAAGGTACAGAGTCCCCATGTGACCCCACCCCACACATGCACCCTCCCCCGATATCTGTGTCCTTTATCAAGAGCGGTGCCTTTGTTGCAATGGATAAAGCTGTGTGGACACCGCTCTGTCTTCGAGAACCCTGAGTTTCCATGGGGATTCACTCTTGGCACTGTACCTTCTATGGGTTTGGACAAACGTGTCATGACATGTCCACCACTGGCCGTAGTGTCCGCCACTGACCATAGTGTCCCACAGAGTCGTGTCACTGCCCTAAAAATCCTCCCAGCTCCACCTATGGATTCCTTCCTCCCATCTGCCCCCTGGCAAACGCTGATCTTTTCACTGCCTCTATACTTTTGCCTTTTCCAGAATGTTCTATAGTGTGCAGCCTTTCCTGACCAGCTTCTTTCACTTAGATGCATTTGAGGTCCCTTTGTGTCTTTTATTTTTTGAGATAGAGTCTCGCCCTGTCACCCAGGCTGGAGAGCAGTGGCGCGATCTTGGCTCACTGCAGTTGCCCGCCTGGGTTCAAGCAATTTTCCTGCCTCAGCCTCTGGAGTAGCTGGGATTATAGGCACACGCCACCATGCCTGGCTAATTTTTATGTTTTCAGTAGAGATGGGGTTTCACCATGTCGGCCAGGCTGGTCTCGAACTCCTGACCTCAGTGATCCTCCCACTTTGGCCTCCCAAAGTGCTGGGATTATAGGTGTAAGCCACCATGCCTGGCTCCTTCATGTCTTCGCAGCTTCGTAGCTCATTCCCTTTTATATCCTGTTGTCTGGAGGTGGCATGGTTTATCCGTTCCCCCGCTGAAGGACGTCTTGGTTGTGTCTGTTTGGGCAGTGGTGAACGAGGCTG
The DNA here is from genome assembly GCA_963573385.1 of Cacajao melanocephalus. Lineage (NCBI taxonomy): Eukaryota > Metazoa > Chordata > Mammalia > Primates > Pitheciidae > Cacajao > Cacajao melanocephalus. Next base: position 58,881 of record CAUYLG010052158.1, on the reverse strand, counting down.
CACACATCCGCGTGCAGGTTTTTGTGTGGACCAAGTTTTCAGTTCCCTTGGGCAAATAGAAAGGAACGCGACTGCTGGATGGTATTCAATTTGCTGTTTGGAGTAGTCAGCCTCGTTCTCGGCGAGCGATGACATCAGGCGTGAAGCACTGGTTATATGCTGCAAAACCCAGCAAGACAAACACCCCTCAGCAGCAACATAATAAATATGCATGGGGCCCCACTGGAAGCCCCTTTCCCAGCGCCCTCTGTCAGCATCACATGTAGGGGTTCCTGAGACCCTCAGCCACCTCCCTGTACTTGAAGGAGGTGGAAGGGGAGGTGCTGGACACGCAGCAGCTTTATTAATGCTGCTGTTCTCTCTGGGTAATGAACGTGGCTCACAGCCACATGCCTCTATGACCTCGGGTTTCTGTCTGTCAGGGGTCTGGCCTGGCGGGCTGGGTCCTTGGTTCAGGGTCAGATGAGGCTGTGATCAAGGTGTCAGCTGGACTGTGTCCTTATCTGCTGCTCGGGGGCCTTTCCTGGGCTCACGTGGACTTTGACAGAATTTGGGTCCTGGTGGTGGTGGTGGCAGCTCTGAGATTCCACTCTTGGAATCTGTCCCCTGCCATGGGGTCCGCTTCCCAGCACAGTGGAGATGTCTTCAGGGCCAGCGAGGGACCTCTCATCTCATCATACCACCTTGTCCAGGCCACAGGCCCTGCCTACTTGAGGGCAGGGGAACCCTTGGAGCGGGGCCCCCTCAGAGACCTGCTCTTCGTTTGCTCTCCTGGGACCAGCACAGCCCTTCCTAGGCCCTGCAGCACTTCTAACCAAGGAAGCCAGTCTAGGGGCTCAGAGGGGATCCTGGGCAACCTCAGCTGTGTGATCGAGGCAGAAGGAAACAGGGTGGCCTTCAGCCTGGCTCGCCACACTACCCAGGAGCCCTGACCCTCTGGTGGGGGTGGGGGTCAGAACTGCCAGGACAGCTCAGGTGTGCAGGGGGCAGGTGGGGTCCTTGGGAGGCAGCTATGGCCCCTCGGGGAGGTTGGGGACAGCCCCTGCAGAGGACGGAGGAGCCCATACTGAGGGGAGGGGCTGGCCAGTTCTGCCTAGGAACCCTCCAGGGGTGTCAGCCAGGGGACATAGTGGAGCTGGGGTCTTCAGCTACCTGGAGGCAGGTGTGGGGCTGGGGATGTGGACAGGGGCAGGAGATGAGGAGACAATGATGGTGAAGGGCGGAGGGGGGTCGGGCCCCAGGGAGCTTGGAGGAGGGGTGGGGCCCCGGGGAGCTTGGAGGAGGGGTGGGGCCCCGGGGGGCTTGGAGGAGGGGTGGGGCCCCGGGGAGCTTGGGGGGGGCGTCGTGTGGGGTGGGTGGGCAGGCATGTGTGGGCCTGGACACACGGCTGGGCGTGGGAAGCTCAAACACTGTGGTCTTTAAATTGGGTTCTGCACGCAAGACACTTGGGCAAAGGAAGGAGATGCTTCTAATTCCCACTAAATGTGCAAACGGAGTTGGGAAAGAATATTCTAGAAGGCACTCCCATGTGGTGGCAGGGCAAGTGCAGGGTGTGAGATGATCTCAGTGAAACCCAGCTCTGCCATTCCAGGGGGACTTCGACTCCCCTGGGCCCAGGCGGGCACACCTGGCCACCCCTCGCCCCCATGGGTCCAGTCCACTCACGGTGGTGGGAAGTCAGCAAGGCCCTCGCAGGAGACCAACAGACCCTCAAGGCTTGACGTCAATATTCCATTTTTAACTTTAATGTGCAAATAAATAGAAAAGGAAAACTACATTCAAAACAGCTGCAAAGGAAGGACAAGCCCCAGAACAGAAAGTCCTCAAGAACGGAAAAGAGGCGCTCCCTAGAAGCATGCGGGGTGGGGATACTGAGAGGGGGGCCCAGTGGGGTCTCCAGCTGCACTCAGGGCCCACGTGGCTCTGCCCGAGACGGCCGCAGGCCTGGGGCAGGAATCCTGATGGTAAGTTCCCTTCTTAGAAAACTGGGGCGTGTACAAAGTGCCTGCGTGACACTGGTGGGGGGGAGGGGTGGGGAAGGCGGGGATTCCAGGACAGGTTGGCCTTGGAACCGCCCAGCCTGGAGTCAAAGGCATGAGGAGCCTCCAGGTTCCACAGGGAACTTCTAGAAATGCATCTCCACTTCCTGGAACCTTGAGTCCAGCTGTTGCAGGATGGCGAGGGTAGCGGTTATTTGGGGCCCACTAGTGTGCAGGGGCCAGGGCCGGGGTCTCTCATCATGGGGGAGAGGGGCCTGGAGAACTGGTCCCCAGTCACTTAGGATTCTTGGCACAGAAAGCCTTGGATGCCTCCATGGGACAGTCGCCTCAGCCCCTCACAAAAGGACAACAATGATCCCTGGAGTGGTCTCATGGGTCCCGGGGTGGGCCGGTGGATGGGGCTGTCGGGGCAGTTCTCGGAATTCCACAAAGGGAGATCTCGCCCCCAGGGAGCCACGGGACTTGGCTGATGCAGAAATTATAACCACTAAGAGCAAAAAGAATAAATATCTGTGCGTGTATACACATACGCCTACAATGCCCACTGCAGGAACACGAGTGTGCCCGCCACCCCACAGCGGGCTGGTGCCAACAACTCTGCGGGAATGCTGGCTGGGGTCCCTCCCTCCCCTCATGGGCCCAGAGTCCGGCTGCTGGAGTTGGGGTTGGGTGTCTTTTATCCAGAGCGGGGTCTCACGAGGCGCTGCCTGCTGGATCCAGGTCTTGACTTCAAAGTGGGATCCCAAAGGTTTGGCTGAAGGATTTGTTCTTCTCACTTCCAAAGTGACCGAGGGCCTGAATACCAGCTGGGCAGAGCTGATGCCCAAACCCTCGGGTGACATCATTTCTGGCAGCTCTGAATATTCCGGAAGAACTCACTCACTTTTCAAGCGAGCCTACCCAGGGCTCGACTCCTTCCTTGTCGGGGTCTCTTGGACATGAACCCCCCTCCCAAGTGCGGGCCTCAGGAGGGTGGCCACCTGTGACTTTTTCAAGACACAGTATGAACATGGGGCAGGAGCCACCCGCCTGCCAGGGATTTGGCACATGTGATGGACGGGGGTGCAAATGTGATTGCTTGTTCCTCGGCCAGCACGTCCACCTGCCCGTGGTGGGGCTGAGCCCCAGGGCTGGGGTGCAGGTAGCTCAGGTTTGGCACACGGCAGGCCCACAGGAGACCGGGAGCCACAGGGGTGGCGTCCAGCAGCTGCAGGGCTGGGAGATGCCCCTCAGGTCGGTTAAGAAAACGGCCCCGACGTGACCAAGGCTGAGGCCACGTCTGTGCTCTGTGAGGCACCCGCCCAGTGCCCAGGAGGGCGGGTCAGGGCGAGGCCGGGCGGCGGCTGTACTGCACACGGTAGCGGGTCACGGGCAGGCCATGCACGTGCACCGTCTCACACAGCGTCTTGCAGGGCACCATGTCCTCGTCCTCCTCACCCATTAGCCAGTCCTGCACCAGGCTGGCTGCCTCCACTGTCACGTTGTCCTCCAGCCAGCGGCTGTGCCACTCCTCAAAGTGCTGGTGGTGGCGGAGCAGGACCAGGGGCTGCACCTGTTGGAGAGGCGGGGTGTCAGGGCGGTGGAGGGCTGGACCCCAGGCCCCAGGACGTGGTGTGAGGAGGGGGTGTTGAGGCAGCCCGGCCTCCCCCGGCACCTGCTTGGCCCGGCAGAGGGTCCCACGGCGGTACATATAGTCCTCGGAGTTCACGATGAACACCATCTTGTGGGTGCTGAGCTTGAAGCGGCAGTCCACGTCGCAGGCACTCTCCACCCCCACCAGCCGCTTCCAGGAGCTCCTGGCCTCGCCGCGCAGGGCCCGCGCCTGCTCGCTCTGCCATCGGCGGCGGAACTTCTTGAGGTTCCTGGGGGCAAGATGAGGTACAGTGGAACTTGGCTCTCGGCATTGTGGGCCAAGGGCCTCTGGGAAGGGGAGGAGGATTTGCAGGCTGTGGCGCCCCCAGGCCTGGGACCACCAGAAGATGTGCTACCTCCTGGGGATCCACGGAAAAGCAAATGGAAGCAACAAGAAATGTCCCCAGGTCTGAACACCCCCCAGTGGCCACCACTGGTCCCAGGGGTGCCATCCTAGCCCAATGGGAGGTGCTCCGGGGTCCCGCCATAGCCATCCACCTCTGGCCTGGCCCCGCCAGTTCTGGCAGCGTCTCCCTCCAGGCCGGGTGCTCACTCCTCCATCCACTGACTCCCCATGGGGTTGGACCTGGCCCCTTATACCCCTCACCATCCTGGGGTTACTGATCCCTCTGGTGGAGACCACAAGCCTCAGAAGGGCAGGGCCACACCTTAGCACACAGCAGGCGCCTACTAAGTGCTCCCAGACACAATGTGCCACGGTCCAGCACCCATCAGGACAAAGGGGACACTCCCTAGGCCCACCGGAAGGACTGAGCATGTGTCTCAGGGCCTCTCACCTCTGCAGGAACACGGGTTTCAGGAGGAAGCCCTCAGTGGGTGAGCTGGACACGCCCTCGGTCCCCACGTACTGCTCCACGTACCGAGCCAGGTGCTGGGGAGAGGGAGAGACACAGCCCGTGACGCCCTGACAGCAAGGCCATGGTCCCTCTCACTCTGTACCCTGAGTTCAGGGGCTCACAGGGGTTCTGTGCCCCCCACTCCCCAAATCCCAGAGCCTGAGGAGGGCCGCCATGGAGGGCTCTGATCCCTGACCGAGAACCCCCAGACTGTAGCTCTCAACAGAGGAGCCAGCGACAGCGGGACTCGCACAAGCAGGCCACAGCTGCGGTGTGCCAGAAGCCCCCAGAAGCTGGAAGAGCAGGAAAGATCCGCCCCTAGACCTTTAGCAGGAGCAAGGCCCGGCCCACGCTGTTGCTGTGGATTGCTGACCCCCAGGGCGTTGAGAGAACAGACTTCTGCTGTTTGAAGCCGTGGTTTTTGGTCGTTGTGGCAGCGGCCCCAGGAAATGAACGCAGTCGCCCCAGCTGAGTGATGTGCACACACACACTGAACCCACTGGCAGGTACCGAGGAGCTGCAGGACCCAGTGACCACCCTGGGGACACACACAGGTCGATGCCTCACAGGTTGACGCGGGATGCGGGAGGTGAGCAGGAAACATCTGTCCCAGTGGGAACTGGGGGCTGGCAGCTCATCTGCTGGGGACTGGGATCAGGATTCGGCCCTGACATGGGGGTGCAGAGGTTACAGCTGCGGGGACCCCCTGCAGTGGGAGCCAGGGGCCTGGCTCCCCTCCTGCCCTGGGACACACCCGCTGGCTTGGGAGGGATGGTCTGCTCTTTGAAGAGTGGGTACAGAAGAGAGGCTGGCAGGGGAGCAGGGAGGGAGGCAGCCCACCCACCCGGCCTCAAGGAACACCCACGGCCTGCAGGGAGGGTCTCTGGGTGGATGCTGCGGGGCCTGAGCTTGGCTGGTGGGAGCCCCATGAAGCTGCCCTCGGGCGCTCCCTGGTGTGCGTGGCAGGACTGGGGCCAGGGCCTCACCTGGACCTCCACAGGGTCCTCCGTCTGGGCCTCCTCAGTGTCCAGGAGCTCAATGGTCATGATCACCTGCCCTTTGCGCTGCAGGAACATCACCTGCGGGAGCAGGGATGCCGAAAGCCTGACTGCTGGGACAGCGCAGCGGCACCACTCAGGCTCGCAAGCCTGCCACCACCACCTCTGCCACCCTCCCAAAGCCCTGATGCTTCCTGCAGTCAAAGCCACCTCACGGGCTCTGCTGCAGGGCCGGCGTTCCAGCCGAAGGCCCAAGTCCAGAGCCGAGTGAATGGCCGGGCCTCCGCACTTGTTCCCAGCCCTGGGCCGCCTCTCACCTTGAAGCAGTTCTCATCGGCCATGCAGCGCTCGGCCTTCCACTGGTAGCTGGTCTCCCTGGCGGCGCGGACGCAGCGGGAAGACAGGTTGCCGCCGGCAGCGCCCCGCTTCTTCTCATTCAGATAGAGCTCCACCACCTTCAGGCAGACGTCATCACTCACGAGGTGGTGCAGCTGGTGGGAGGGAGAGCAGGTGGTGCTACTACCCCGCCTCCTGCGGGAGCCCCCACCTCACCCACAGAGGGAGTCGGCAAAGGCCAGAAACACCTCAGGATGGAGAGTGCATGACACGGGATGAAGACCAGGATACTGACAGGCTGTGTGCAGACCAGACCACTCGGGCCAGACCGGGCCAGAACAAACAGACCAGGTCAAACCAAACAGACCAGACCAGACCAGACCAAACAGACCGCATCAGACCAAATAGACCAGGTCAGACCAGGCTGGACCAGACCAAACAGACCAGGTCAAACCAAACAGACCAGACCAGACCAAACAGACCAGGTCAGACCAGACCAGACCAGATCAAACAGACCAGGTCAAACCAAACAGACCAGACCAGACCAGATCAAACAGACCAGGTCAGACCAGGCCAGACCAGGCTGGACCAGACCAAACAGACCAGGTCAAACAGACCGGGTCAAACCAACACCAGACCAGCTCAGAACAGACCAGACCAGCAAACCCTCGCTGGGTATGAGAAACACATGGAGAAGACATGGACAAAAATGTGCCAAAGCAAACCAAGGAATGATGTGAAGGTGGCGTGCATGCAGGCCATTCCTTTCCCCTGAATGCTTGGCTATAAACACTGCCACTCCTTCTACCTTTGCACGGACGGAGAAAGTAATGGAGACAGCAGGGGCTGTGGGGCAGACAGGGCTGGTGTGAGCCCACCTGCACAGCCTGGGCCCTGGTCAGGACCACACTCCCTGCGGGTTCCAGTGCAGCTTTGTTGAATGGATGCAATAACACCTGGGCAAGCACAGGTTTCAGACAGTAGCCGGCACATAGCAGGTACCCACTGAATGCTAGCTGCTACTGCTAAAAAAACAGCAATGCTGATTTTTAAGAAAAAGTGAGGCAGAGTCCAGACATGGTCTCAAGGCAGGTTATGAACAGCATGGCGGAGCCTGCAGGGAGCACCTGGGGTGTGGTGTGGCCACAGATGGAACGGCAGGGCAGCATGAGGCCCTGACGACGGTTCCAGATAGCCAGCACCATTTTCATTGATTTTTAACAGGTTCTAGAGGAGAGGTTTATGGAAGGGGAGTTGTTTTCAAAGCATTAATCAATTCTTTCCATAAACTATCTGGTCCAATCTCCTGGTGCCACAAGCAAGGCTGCCGTCCCTGAACCCGTGGCCCATCAGTGGTGCCCAGCCTAGGGGACAGAGTGCCAGCCCTCTGGCACCCCTGCACCGCTGCCCTGACACCATGTGCTGGGCCCTGGGTGTCCTCTCCAGGCTGCCCCGTGCACGTCTCCCTCACGCAGAACTGGCCATTGCTGTGGATGGTGATAGGCAGGGACCCATTTTGGGCACATAGACGGAAAGTGGAGGGGGCTGAAGCGACGGTATCAGAACGCAGCTGTGGGTTTCCCTAAGTCCTGTGGCCAGAGACAGAATGGGGATCATTCCTGGGAATCCTTGGCCAGTTCATCTCAACACAGTAATCTTGTAGAATGATACTCCCAGGATGCAGCTGGGCACTACGTGCTTCTGTTAACACACGGCTCAAGACCAGGGATCTACCTCTGTGCAGAAATCAGGGTTGTGATGTTGGGCGCAGTGGCTCATGCCTGTAATCCCAGCACTTTGGGAGGCCAAGGCAGGAGGATCACCTGAGGTCAGTTCAATACCAGCCTGGACAACATGGCGAAATCCCATCTCTATTAAAAACACAAAAATTAGCCAAGTGTGGTGGCACACACCTGTAATCCCAGCTACTCAGGAGGCTGAGGCAAAAGCATCGCTTGAACCAAGGAGGTGGAGGTTGCTGTGAACTGAGATTGCGCCACTGCACTCCAGCCTAGTGACAGAGCAAGACTCCGTGTAAAAAAAAATCAGGGTTGTTGTGTCCATGGGTGGCAGGTGGCTGGGTGGGGACACAGGGGCAGGGGTTCTGTTAATGAAAGCCCATCCATCTGCCCCCTTCAGATTTGGGGACTTTTCTGCGTGTGGTTTTTAGTTCCATAAGCAGTCTTTAAAACCTGGAAGGAAACATCCTGTGTGTAATGCTTCTCATGACTGTGTCTGAGTGGGAGAGTAATGGCATTAGTTTTTTTCCAGCTTTTTTTCCACTTTATGATAAATAGCCTTACTTGGTGACCAGGAAACAGAGGTCACCACGAACAATGATTCTGGCAGAAACCAAGCAGAACCCATGTCCTGGAACCACACCCAGCTCGTCTGGGACGTCTGCTGTTTCTATTTAGGTGACTGGTTTCCCCGTGGTGACGTTCAGCAGGGGCTGGTTTTTGCTACTACTAAAACCAACGCTGGTGAGCACCGCTATTCCCACCCTCCCCCAGGATAAGTGGGTTAAGGTTTTTTCCATGTTGTCAATTTACCCTCAAAAAAGGTCTGTCAACAGGGACTCAGAAGAACTTACGCACAAATGTTCAGAGCAGCACTGTTCGCCATCTCTGTAGGCAGCCATAGCCCAGACGGCCACCGAGAGATGGAGAAACGAAATGCAGCCAGCCAGGCAATGGAGTATCACAGAGCCACACAAATGAATGAACGCAGCACGAGGGAAACCCAGAGGCAGAGAGCAGATTACGGGATGTTGGGGGCTCGGAATGGCGGAAAGGGGAGTGGCTGCTGCTGGAGACCGGGTCTCCTCTGGGAAAGACGAACTGTTCTGGAACTAGACAGAGGTGGAGGCTGCACAATATTGTGAATGTACTGAATGTTACCAGACTGGACACTTCAAAACGGTTCATTTTACGTGATGAGAATTTTGTGTTGATTGTGGGCCCCCTGCCGGCAAGGGAGTGACATGACGGCAGGGCTGTGTGCAGTGTCCTAAGGGTTGGCCCCGCCCCGCCCCGCCCCGGCTCACCTGCCGCGCGATGTTCTGCACCAGCTTGTCCATGGTGAAGCCCACGTAGGCGTGGATGGTGAACATCTCACGCAGGGTGTCCTCGTACTGCGTGGGGTCGATGCTGCCCTCCAGCAGGCTCCGTACCATGTCCAGGAAAGCCGGGTAGTACTCCTCCAGCTCCACTTCACCTGTGGAGACACACGGCTTTATCCATATGCCTCCTAGGTGGGCGAGAAGCCACGCAGGCCAAGCTCTGGCACCACAGCGCCCCAACAAATGCCCCCGTGGGGCCCAACAACCTTCACCCACCAACCCTGGGGCAAGTCTGGGCATCAGCAGGAAACCCGAGTAGCTGGCGTTCACTGCCACCCTCCCTGAGGCTGCCTAATCTGACTGGCAACCCAGGGATGGCAGTGAAAGTGCTGTGGAGGCCGGGAACGGTGGCTCATGCCTATAATCCCAGCACTTTGGAAGGCCAAGGCAGGCGGATCACCTGAGGTTAGGAGTTTGAGACCAGCCTGGCCAACATGGTGAAACCCTGTCTTTATTAAAAATGCAAAAAAATAGCTGGGTGTGGTGGCACATGCCTGTAATTCCAGCTACTTTGGAGGCTGAGGCAGGAGACTCGCTTGAACCTGGGAGGTGAGGTTGCAGTCAGCCGAGAGCACGCTACTGTACTCCAGCTTGGGAAACAGAGCAAGACTCCATCTCAAAAAAAAAAAAGAAAGAAAGAAAAAGGGCGCTGTGGAGCCTGGCCATGACAGCTCCATGGGAAAGCCTGTGAGGTTCCCTGGTCAGGAGAGGGTGCTACACCCAGGATAGGAACCTGGGCGAGGGGTACACGAGACCTGATGCTGGCAGCTTCCTGTTTGCAATTTCCCATTTGAAATCACAGAACTCTTAAAACGAAAAGCCAGAAAGAAACAGGATGTGTGGGATGATGAGCTGTGACCCCGAACCCCAGGCACCCCCAGGGCCTCCCGGCAGGCCTTGGAGCCTTACTGGGCTGCTTCAGCCGCAGCTCCATGGCGGGGTCGCTGCCCTTTTCCCTTCGGCCCTCGCAGAGCAGCTTCTCCCGCTCCTTCTCGGTCCGATACTCCAGAAGCTGCTTCTGCGCCTGGCGGTAGATCTTCAGCAGCCTGGAGCACAGGGTCTGGTGCAGCCGCAGGAAGAAGTACCAGTTGTTGTTGGCGAAGAAGAGGCTATAGACGTCATCCAGGGCCTTGTGCGGAGGCGGGGGCGGTGGGGGCGGCTGCTCGGCGGCCGGGGCATCCCCGAAGGCCCCCTTCTCCTCCGGGGGGCTGCTGTGCGGTCCTGGCGCCGGCTTCTTCCGTTCGCTGGGGTCTGTGCTCTGCCCCTGGGGGCTGTCCCGGTCCTCGTCGGCTGACTCCTCGGAGGCGCCCAGGTCCAGCTGCTGGGAGAAGAAGAGGCTGGGCACAAACTGGTGCAACAGCTGGTGGATGGTGCCCTGGTCCTCCTTCTGGATGGCCGGCTGCCGCTTCACGTAGTAGCTGATGAGCGCTGCTGCATCCTCCAGGATCTGCCGGTCCTCGTACACGAAGATGAGGTGCGGCTCGCTGGAGGGGGCACTGCGGGCCTCCGAGTGCTGCTCCTGATGCTGCGGGGGACAGGACGGCCATTAGGCAGGAAGCCACCCAGCACCCAGAGGACCCCCCACGCCCGTTCACCAGTTGCTGTGAGCTGGGCCACCAAGGTGGATGAGGGCTGCCCAGAGAGGGGTGGGTGAGCAGCGTCAGTGAGGAAGCAGGGCCTGGGCACGGGGCGCTTGGGCACTCAGCCTCTTGTGCAGCGCCTTGTGCTCCTGGTCCCCTCTCCAAAAGCAAGGCAGACCCAATCATCCCAGGACGCCAGGCAAAGGAGAGGATTCTGAGATGGGAAGGGCGGGGGGTCACAGGGGGTCTGGCAGCGTCAAGCCTGGGTCTGTCACTTAGCCCACTCCAGGACAGATCAGGGCCCCGTGGCTCAGCACGGAGAAGGCTCTGAGGCCAACTCCTCCTACTGACAGCACTGGCAGCGCCTGATTCCAGCCCGACAGCGGATGCCCACACCGCACTGCGGATGAGGTCAAGGAGGTGCAGGCTGAGCCGAGACCTCTCTGCCTCCGCCCTCCATCTACTCCCTGGGAGGCCTGCGACTCTCACATCTGAAGCCCCACACGCCCATCGTCACCAAGCGCCTGCCTCCGCGGCTGTCACCCGCCAGGGACTGCACGTGCTCGCTACCACGTCACCAGCCCTCCCACCAGCTCCTCGCAGCCTGCTCCAACCGCTGTCCTCACCGGGTCCTGGGCAATTTGACCAACAGGAGCAAGGTCACCCTGACTAATGCCCCCCAGGCCTCCCCAGGCTGCTGAGAAGACACCGGGCCTTGGCACGCCCCTCCGCAGTGCCTCTGGCCTTCCAGCCCCCAGGCTCCTTCCTGCGATGTTTGGGGCATCAAGCTCCCTCCTGCATGTGCGGGGCCTTTGCACACGCCCATCTGCTCTCACTCCCTGGAAAACCCTGTCCCAGGCTTACCTCTCCCCTTGGTCTTTATCCAAATTGTGACTTTCATTCCCTCACAGCGGAAGACAATCACTCCCTCCTCCAGCCTCCCACGCCACTGTGCTGGGTGGCCCCAACCCCTCAGCACCAGGCAGGGAGGCAGACGCACTGGAGCTCTTGAGGAAAGTGAGTGTGGACGCTGTCTCTGCCGGCAGGGAGCTCCCGAGGGCAGGACCGGGTCTCCCAGCAGCCTGAGGCTTCCCTTCCTCCTCCCCTGCAGGGCAGGGTAGAGGCTGGCGGGGCAAGCACGCTGCGCTGGTTCCTAGGAGTCTGCACCCTCAGCCCTGCTCTGGGCTCTTCAGTGGGACCTCTGCCCTCTGACTGCTTCCTAAGTCTCCCGGGTCTCATTTATGCCATAAACACTTTCAAGATTCCTTTACAGTCCCCTCTGAAGCGGGGTCCCCACATCCGGGATCCATAATCGTATTTTGTAAACTGTGATGGAATGGGGGTCTGACTTTGGAATGCATCAAGGACCTGCATGTGCAGAGACCCGCCAGTCCAGGGGGACAACCTCAGTGCCCCTGCCCTCGTCAGCCCCAGGGAGGGACTGAGGAACTCGGGGTCGCATCAGTGGATTTCCAGGGCCACTTCATCACCTGCGCTTTGCAGGTGCCACAGACTCACAGAACCTACGCAGGGTCTCAGGGTTGAGGATCCACGGAGGGCTACAGCGAGGAAGCCAGAGCGGCTGTGGGGTGGGCCTGGGGCGAGGGCGGCCCACGGGGAGAGAGACGGAAGGGAAGGGGATCTCCACAGTCCCATGGCTCTGGCAGAGGCCTCAGGCCAGCAACCCAGCTCCTGCGGCTTCCGTTTCTGTGTTGTAAAACGAGGAGCTACCCCTCATTGTGCAGTGACAGCAGGAAGAAATCGAATCAGGTGAGGTGATGCCCCTGCCCAGGTGGGCACCAGGCTGACAATGCAGCCCCCACCATGATCTAGGCACTGCCCAGGGAGCAGCGCCCCTCTCCGGACACCTTCTCAGAGCAACCAAGGACCTTCCCGACAGCTGGCTGCCACCACACCCAGCACCCTGCCAAGCTTCCCACCTCAGGCTCCGTAGGCATGGCTGCTAACAGGCCCAGCTCCTGGCAACCTGAGGGCCGTGCTGGGCCTGGTTCTGTGACTCAGGCCTTGTGAGCCTGCAGTGAGGATGTGCAGTGGAAAGCCTTGGACCTGACAACTCAGAGCTCTGGCCCGCTGTGACCAGCCCTGGCCAAGTGCAACCTCTTGTGCCTCAGTTTCCCCACTGGTAAAATCAGAATAATGCCGCAGCAGAGTCAGGTTTAGAAGTGAGGTCAGATATTACTCCTTCTGGGGGTGCTAACACCCTGTCCGGCACAGTCAGCAAGAAAGAAATGAAGGCTGCTGCCACCTGCCACCTAAGCCAAAGTCCGTCACTGCCCATGGGAGAGTCAGAGACTTCTCTAGACAACGGCAGAGTTGCTGGTTCTCCTAGGGCAGGCCGAAGGCTAGGCATCAGAGAGACACGAACCCTTGCCTAGACACAACCCTGAAAGGGCGATGCCACTACCCTGCCTAAGCACCAGGGAAACAGGCACAGACCCAGCGGTCGGGAGAGCCAGGACCCCGCCCAGCCGGCCAGCAGGGTTAGGGAAGGCTGCACCTCATCATAGACGCTCTCGATCTCATTGAGCAAGCTCTTGGAGCGCAGGGCCTTGGTGTCGTTCTGCTTGAAGTTCACAGCCTGGTGGTCGAGGGACTTGAGGTACGCCTTCTCATACTGCTCCCGCCAAATCTTGTTGAAGCCCTGCTGGGCCTCCCGCCACTCCTCCTCCTTGGCCTTCAGCCTGCAGGGGAAAGAGGGGTCAGCGCCAGGGACAAGCCAGGCCATCCTCCCTGAAGCACCCCGGGGCTGGCCTGTCTTCCTCTGGGATTTGACTGGGGACCCAGGACCCAGGCCAGCCAGCTCCCAGCCTAGTCTGTGCAGGGGGCTCCAAGCTGCATCAGAGGGAAGGCATGATGGCCTCACAGAGCCAATGTGGCTGGCTTCCCAGTTCCTCCGCCTCTCCACATGGCTGCTGGATCAACCACTCAGGTCTCTTGCTCAGCTGAGTCCCACGAGGATAGGGACCGGGTCTGCCTCACTCAGCTGCGTAACCCCAGGGCCAAGCACTGCACCCGCCTTAAAGTGGCCACTCGATAAATATCTATACGGGACGGTATCTGAGATGCAGCATTACATAAAAAGCCAGCCACAGTGTAGTGGTTGCATCTGACACTTAAAGCAGTTATTTACATGTCTAGATGTGATTATGTGCAAGGTGCAAAGTCCTAGAAGGAAAGTCCTAGAGGGTCACAGTGCTCTCCTCTCAGGAGTGGGAGAGTGGGAGATACAGGAAGCCAGCCCTAGGCCTCAGAGACCCCCGCTGGAGATGACACCTGCTGACAAACAGCACTAATGAGCGGTCCAGGAGCTCCCTGAGGTGGGGAAAGGAAGGCCAGACGCTGTAGGGCACCTTTTCAAGACAACAGGGACAGCGGTGACGGGGTTCTTCTTGAGGCTCTCAATGATCTCTGGGGCCTTGTCGCCATAGATGCGATGGATGGCACGGCGCTGGATCACCTCCGACGTGCCCCCCAGGGAGTCGTCCAGCCGGAACTTCTCCTGGTCTTCCGGCGCCATCCGAGAGAGCTTCTTCTGCACACTTTCCAACACGCGGATCGTGGCCAGGTTCGTCTCCAGGACCACATCTAACTATGGAAAGTAACGCAGGAAGGGGTCAGCCGCTGGGGAACTCAAGACGCCCCAGGGAGGGTCCTGGGACCTCAGAGGGCAGACAATTTTTGGGGGGGGGTGTGTGTTTGTGTATTTAAGAGATAGGGTCTTACTCTGTCACCCAGACTGGAGTGCTGTGGCACAATCATAGCTCATTGCAGCCTCAACCTCCTGGGCTCAAACCAACCTCCCATCTTGGCCTCCCAAGTAGCTAAGAGTATAGGTGTGTACCACCATGCCTGGCTAATTAAAAATTTTTTTGGTTTCCTGTTATATGTGAAAAACAAAAAAAAGGAAAAAAGAATAAAAAGAAAAAAAAATTAAAAAAAATTTTTTTTGTATAGATGGGTTCTTGCTTTGTTGCCCTGGTTGGTCTTGAACTCCTGGCCTGAAGCATTCCTCCTACCTCAGCCTCCCAAAGTGCAGGGATCACAGGCATGAACCATCATGCCGGCCAATAAAAATTTTATTTAAAAAAATATATGTATTTACAAAAATTATTTTAGCCTGGGCAATAAAGACCCTGTCTCTAAAAAAAGAAAAAAAAATAAGCCAGGTGCGGTGGCTCATTCCCTTAACCTCAGCACTTTGGGAGGCCAAGGTGGGAAGATCGCTTGAGACCAGGAGTGTGAGACCAGCCTGGGGAACATAGCGAGACCTCATCTCTACAAAAAAAGTAAAAAAAAAAAACCCTGGGCATGGCATTGTGCACCTGTGGCTCCGGTCACTCGGGAGGCTGAGGTGGGAGAGTCATTTGAGTCTGGGAGGTCAAGGCTGCAGTGAGCCATGATCGCGCCACTGCACTCTAGCCTGGGAAACAGAGCAAGCAAGATAAACAAAATCAAAATAAATTTAAATTACATTAATTAAACAAACTTTTTTTTTTAGTAGACAGGGTCTCATTCTGTCACCCAGGCTAGAGTGCAGTGGCGCGATCTCAGCTCACGGCAGCCTCGGCCTTACCTGGCTCAAGCAATTCTCCTGCCTCATCCTCCTGAGGGGCTGGGATTACAGGTGCCCACCAACACACCGGACTAATTTTTGTATTTTTGGTAGAGATGGGTTTTCACCATGTTGGCCAGGCTGGTCTCAAATTCCTGAGCTCATGTGATTGACCTGCCTCAGCCTCCCAAAGTGCTGGGATTACAGGTGTGTGCTACTGTGCCCGGCCCAAATAAAATTTTTAAACAGAAAAAAAAAGCGCCATCTAGTAGCCAGCCCAGAGGCCAGCAAGACCTGGCAGGAAGCTTCCAGGAGCTACTGGAATGTGCTGCAACACCTGCTCCTCCAAAGTAGACTGGGGTGGTGGAGGAGGATGAGGACACCTGCCCCGTGGAGAATGTGCTGGGGGTGGGTGCGCCTGGCCACAGCAGCCCCATGCAGGAGGGGGACAGGCACATGCAGGAGGGGAACAGGCACGTGCAGGAGGGGAACAAGTGTGTGCTGGAGGGGGACAGACACGTGCCGGAGGCCCAGCCGCAGCAGCACACACACCTCGAAGCGCTCATCCTCACAGCGGTGCAGCTGTTCCTCGTAGGGCGTCTTCTTGGAACTGACGAAGGTGGAGTCCTCAGACCAGGAGGGGAAGGAGACCCAGGTGTCGTTCAGTACCTGCACCGAGAGGAAACGTTATGACCAGCGCAGCAGGCCCCAGGGGCCAAAATTTACTGTCATCCAGAGTAGAAAGTACAAAAATACATAATACCATCCTGATTATATAATAGGCAAATGCCTTACACAAATGGGAAGGCTAATAAAGTTTTTACGGGAAAACATGACTTTGGTCAAGTGAACACGTCCCTTGGTGTCCTGGGAGACTGGCTGCAGAACCACCCCTAGAGACCCAGATCCACAGATACTTAAGTCCCTGATGTCAAATGGAGTCCTATTTGCATATAACCTAGGCAGAATCACGTCTAGAATACTTACACCTAACGCAATGTAAATGCTACGTAGATTGTTGTTACACTGCATTCTTAAAATGTGGATTATGTTTTGCTGTAATGTTATTTTTTGGTTTCTCTTTCCCCACATATTTTCAATCCATGGTTAGCTGAAACCACAGATGTGGAATTTGCAGATACAGAGGGCTGATTTCAGTTCAGACACTGGTAACTCTCTCTGCAAAGGGTGAGATAGCGAGTAACTCAGGCTTTGCAGGCCATCCCGGATGAATACTCAACTCTGCCTTTGTGGTGAGAAAAACAGCCATAGGCAATGTGTAAATGATTGGCTGTGTCCGTGTGCCAATAAAACTTTATTTACAAACACAGGCAGCGGGCCAGGGTCCATGGGCCAGAGTTTGGTGACCCCTGCACTATATTCTGGAATCCAGCAGGTACTTTGGAAACTTGGACATGCAGTATTGTCTGTCCACAAACCCTGGATAAGTATCCAGTGGTCAAGCTCAACAGAAACACTGAGGTCAGTGAGCCCGGAACTGAGCAGAATCACAGCAGCCATACACCTAAGTCAAATAACCGAAGAATAAGCTGAACTCCACATTATCTCTGGCACTCTGTGTTTTGCCACAACTACCAGCAGGGTACAACACTGTTGTCCCTGCTCAGGTGGTTTTGCCAGGCCACATCCCAGCACCACCCATAACCCAACATTCAACAGGGCTGAGCACGCAGCATTTCATTCATAACGGGGCTATTGGGTGTTTGCTGGGGAGGGGTGGGGGAAGCACCATGTCAAGGAACACTTGAGCCCTGGGGAGCACTACCTCCTTGCAGATGGCCGTCCTCCCGCTGCACTTGGGTTGCTGGTAGGTTTTGGGGAGCGCCCGGTAGCTGGATCCTATGCGCTTGCAAGACGCATAGTCGATTTCCCGGCTTATCCCGTCCCCAGATCTGTCGCTCATGGGCGGCGCGAAGGACAGTTCTTTTACCCCTAGGAAGGACTTGAACTGTGCAAAGAGTTCTGGAAATTTCCTTCAAAGATAAAAACAAATGGTAACTGGTCATCCCCAGGGCCTTCTGAGAGGGATCTGGAGATTTTAGAATGGCTTCAAATGGACATTCCAGGTTAACAGAGGCAGAATTCAACATCATGAACGGGAATGAGAGGCAGAAACATCCGACACACAAGAAGTCACTGCACATCCCGAGGTGTGTGAATGAATGGGCCTCCCCCCGCCCCCCGTCACATACCAGGTCCCTCCCTGTGCTTACTGACCCCAGACTCACAGGAAGGCTTTGAAATAAACCAGAAAAGATGACTTAAACGGGCAGAAGCTGGAGCCCCAGATGTTCCCTGACTGGAAGAGGCCAGGCTTCACCTCAGCCAGTGTACCCACTGCCTGTGTTTTGTTTTGTTTGGTTTTTTTTTTAAGAGACAGTGTCTCACTCTGTTGCCCAGGCTCAAGGGCAGTGGCATGATCTCAGCTCACTGCAACCTCAAACTCTTGGGCTCAAGAGATCTTCCCACCTCAGCCTCCTCAGTAGCTGGGACCACAGGCATGTGCCACCATGCCTGGCTAATTTTAAAAACTTTTTTGTAGAGTTAGGGTCTTGCTATGTTGCCCAGGCTGGTCTCCAACTCCTGGCCTCAAGCAATCCTTTCGCCTCATCCTCCGAAAGTGCTGGGATGACTGGCATGAGCCACTGTGCCCAGCCATCCCATTGTAAATAAAGGTTCAGTGGCACACAGTCACATTCACTCGCTTCTGCAGTGCCTGTGGCCGCCTGCACAAGAGGGGTTTGAGTGAACCCTCAGACATCAAGTCACTGATCCCTGACCCACAGTCTTCCTCTCTCACGAGGGAGACTCCTCTCTGTGAACCCCTCTCTGGACACATCCTTGAAAGTCATGTCGTGGCCGTGCTCGACGACAGGAAGGCTTTAATGCAAATGAGCTTACAGTGCCACTTGGATTTCTGTTTAGAACAGTATCAGATCTGGTGCTGTGTGCCTGGAATCCCAGCTACTCAGGAGGCCAGGGTGGATCACTTCAGCTCGAGAGTTTGAGACCAGCCTGGGCAACACAGTGGGACATCGTCTCTAAACAGTAACATCAGATCCTACCAGAAAAGGTGCGGTTACTTTGACTGCTGGTGCCGTGGTCCTGCTGTGACCAAACCACCCAGCCCACCTGTGTATAACAATGTCCCCCTTGGTGATGTGGCTTCCGTTGTGCTCTATATTTAAGAACCCTATGCCGACTCTGTTCACGAGGAAAACCCACAAGCCAATGGAAACGCAGGGAGAAAAGATACCAATAAAAATACTGCAGAGGGCTGGGTGTGGTGGCTCACGCCTGTAATCCCAGCACTTTGTGAGGCCCAGGTGGGCGGATCATGAGGTGAAGAGATCAATACCACCCTGGCCAACATGGTGAAACCCCATCTCTACTAAAAATGCAAAAATTAGCTGGGTGTGATGGCACACACCTGTAGTCCCAGCTACTCGGGAGGCTGAGGCAGGAGAATTGCTTGAACCCGGGAGGTGGAGGTTGCAGTGAGCTGAGATCGAGCCATTGCACTCCAGCCTGGTGACAGAGTGAGACTCTGTCTTGAAAAAAAAAATTGCTGCAGAGATGCCTGAGGCTACTACTGGGTTAAAACGCAAACCATAACTGCTCTGAAGGGAATACTTAACCCCATCCACCCCGGCTGCCAGCTGCAAGGGGCAGCTCCCTGGGCCATGTTCAGCTGCCCAGCCCAGCGGAGCGCCTGAAGGCAGGTTGAACACACAAAGGAACGCCACGTGGTGGTGAAATGCTCCTAACCCAGCCAGGCCTCGTGTCAAGAACACGCAGAGGCCCACTTCAGTTCTGGACCTTGCTCCATACAGACCCTCCCCAAACGCACTTCCCCATACGAGTCTCTCACTACTGCTGAAACACGGAAGCAAGAACAGCTGACTGTGCCCCAGCACTGCCCATCTGCTCAGCCCCTTGCCTTTCATATTCTCGCATTTCATGTTCCTTTTGTCTTCCCCTCTAGCCCCAACAAGCCTAGGAGGGAGGTATGGCCATTTTACAAAGATGCTGAGGCTTGCTTGGCTAGTAAGAAGCAGAGTCTCAATTCCAACCCAGGGTGATCACTTGCCCCCTGGGCCCAGGTGCCGATACCAGCTGCACACACAGCCCCCAGGGCCCCTTGTCCCAGGTGGGACCCAGGCTCAGAGAGTGCTGGATTCTGAGCCCAGAAGAGGTGAGTCAAGGTGATTGTGCATTCCACGTCCACAGAAAACGCCCACCCATGTGCACCCATGTCACACAGATCTCAGGGGCTCGTTTGGCTGAAACTGGAGTAACACCATCCTGCTCTGGGCTGTTCTTCAGGGCATTTACAGACCTTCAGCAGCCTGGGAAAGAAAACCCACTAGAAAGAGCACCCCAACACGTGCAAGCCTGGGACCACCAGGGAAAGGCCTTCTGATGGGCTCAGCTTGACCGGTGGGGGTCGCAGCCTCAGGAGCATTTGAGGGAGGACTAGCGAGCAACGTTCATTGTTAGAGATCCTGCTAAGGGAAGGAAAGGACATGCAGTTGCTTAAAAATGAGGCTGTGGGCCGGGCGCGGTGGCGCACACCTGTAATCCCAGCACTTTGGGAGGCCGAGGCGGGCGGATCACGAGGTCAGGAGATGGAGACCATCCTGGCCAACATGGTGAAACCCTGTCTGTACTAAAAATACAAAAAATTAGCCGGGCGTGGTGGTGGGCGCCTATAATCCCAGCTACTCGGGAGGCTGAGGAAGGGGAATCACTTGATCTGGGAGGCAGAGGTTGCAGTGAGCTGAGATCTCACCACTGCACTCCAGCCTGGTGACAGAGCAAGACTCCATCTCAAAAAAAGAAAGGACGTGGGTTCACATCTGTGGCTGAAACACTTCAAAGAAATGCTGAGTTAAAAAAAAAAAAAAAAAAAAAAGACACGGAAGTCCAGCCTGACAGCGTGAGCCTGTTGACACAACACCCAGCAGCCACTGTGCCCAGAAGGCAGAGAACACGCAAAGGGCTGGCTTTGGGGCTGGAGAACCCTGGCTGCCGCCTAACAGCACGCTAAGCTCACCTATGAGTGTTTGTCCTCCGGTAAGTCAGAAGGGTTCAATCTGAGCTTCAGCTTCCTCACCTTTATTTTTATTTATTTATAGACAGAGTCCCACTCTGTCACCCAGGCTGAGTGCAGTGGTGAGATCATGGCTCACTGCAACCTCTGCCTCCGAAACTCAAGCAATAGCTACAGGTGCATGCCACCACTTTGGGCTAGTTTCTGACAAGGACTCACTCTGTTGCCCAGGCTGGTCTTTTTTTTTTTGAGACGGAGTATCACTCTGTTGCCCAGGCTGGAGTGCAGTGGTGCGACCTTGGCTCACTGCAACCTCTGCTTCCTAGGTTCAAGCAATTCTCCTGTTTCAGCCTCCTGAGTAGCTGAGACTACAGGCACAGGCCACTATGTCCAGCTAATTTTTCTTTATTTTTAGTAGGGATGGGGTTTCACCATATTGGTTAGGCTGGTCTTGAACTCCTGATCTCAGGTGATCTACCCACCTTGGCCTCCCAAAGTGCTAGGATTACAGGTGTGAGCCACTACGCCCGGCCCCTCACCTTTAAAAGGGCTAGAAAATGTATTGAAACGTATCAAATATGTTTGAAGTCCATGAATTCATTAACATGTTTTTTACTTAAAAAAAAAAAAAAAAAAAAGACCTAACTGGTCCCCTTGGGAAGATGACATGAAAGCAGCTCATCACTGTGAGGCCGCAGGAAGGTGTTTGACTGAAATCAAGCAGCTATCCTGGCCACTTTAGAAAAGGTGACAAATGCTGTGGCAATCTTCCTGTGCAACCCCAAATGAATGAGCAAACCCGCGAGGCTAATATCACAGAAATAACAGGAACAGGAACATGTAGAGGGGTATCAGGATAGTAATAGTAAGGACTAGAATCGGAGGGAACCGGAGGTGAAAGGAGACTTACGAGATGTATTAGGAAACAAAACCCACGGCCTGGGTGCCACGGCTCACACTTGTAATCCCAGCACTTTGGGAGGCCAAGACAGGACGATTTCTTGAGGCCAAGAGTTTGAAACCAGCCTGGCTGACGTAGCGAAACCCCAACTCTATTAAAAATACAAAAATTAGCTGGGCGTGGTGGCGCGCACTGTAATCCCAGCTACTCGGGAGGCTGAGGCAGGAGAATGGCTTGAACCTGGGAGGCAGAGGTTGCAGTGAGCTGAGATCACACCATTGCACTGCAGCCTGGGTGACAGAATGAGATTCCATCTCAGAAAAAAAAAAAGAAAAAGGAAGAAAACCCAGCTGGGGGTGACACTGAGCCATGTATTTGGCAATGCCCACATGGGTGGCTGCACCGTCACTAGTGCAGTAGGCGGTCACTCCTGTAGTCAGGACACTCTCGCAGTGAGAAGGGCAGGGACTGGAACGGTACACAGGGAGCTCCTGCAGTCTAATTTTGACGTGGGTGGTGAGCACATGGGTGACTGCTTAATAAAGATTCAAGCCATTTCTTGGCCATGTGGCTTCTGTGCTTCATTTTACGTGAGAAAAATATTTACATATACACACATTTTTCTAAGTTAATGCAAAAGGACTCACACAGCACCTGTCCCCAGGGTTGATTTAACTGTTTCCCATTTAGAAAAAAAAAAAAAAGTACAGCTTGCACCAGAGCTCATTTAATTTTACATAAACACTCTCTGAGGCTGAAGCAAATCTGACTGATTTTCAATGTGGAAATAAAATATAAAAACTGTTCTTGGAGTTATTTCTAAACAGAGTGTCAGAATCATCTGAATCACCAGAATGGTCTATTTTGGAATAGTAAGAGTCATCAGATGAATCTATGGCCAACAACTGTTTGAGAACAATGTTCCTATCAAGTGTAGGAATGTTACGTTTTCCAAGATTTGACATTTTCAGTGATCAAGAATTACTATATTTTGTAACTGGAAATACCACTGCTAAAAACAGAATGCTATACATAAAACGATGTCTTTTTATTTCCAAAGTTGGTATATGTGAGCAAACGCAAAAATAATAATAAAAATGAGATGCTTCATGACAAAGTTATCTCGGGGTAAATGCTGCAGCCACAACTGCCGTCACTACTAGTATTCTTGGGGTAAACAGGAAAACAGTTAGGGATTGAATGGGCTGATCACATAACGTGTGTGCCCACCGTGTGTGAGAACCATTAAAAAAAATCATGGCCAGGCATAGTGGATCATGCCCGTAATCCCAGCACTTTGGGAGACTGAGGCAGGCAGATTGCTTGAGGTCACGAGTTTGGGACCAGCCTGGCCAACATAGCAAAACCCCATCTAAAAATACAAAAATTATCCAGGTGTGGTGGCGTACACCTGTAATCCCAACAACTCGGGAGGCTGAGGCAGGAGAATCGCCTGAATCCGGGAGTTGGAGGTTGCAGTGAGCCAAGACTGCACCATTGCACTCCAGCCTGGGTGACAGAGCAAGACTCTGTCTCAAAAAAAAAAAAAGAAAGAAAAAAATCTTCAGGTGTATTTTTCTTGGACGCGCTTCCTTTCTTTAGGTAGATCCAAGTTCGTGACTTACATCATTTCCTTTTGCCTAATGAAACCTGTCGTTTCCTTTTATTTGTGAGATTCTATTATATTTGAAGGGCCCTACAGGTAGCGCCCACCTGCAGGTCTCGGGAACCACGTGTAGGTAGGTACGTTTACCATCCCCATTTTACAGCAAGGAAACTGAGGCTTGGACTGGCCAAGTGACTCATCCCAGTCACAGGGCTGATGTGCAGGAAGCGAAGCTGACCCCAGTTGGCTCCCAGATCTCGCACAGCGCTCACAGGCCCGCCTACTCCTACTGTACACACTCCTGTGCACCCAAGAGCGGACGCAAGTGTGCACAGTTGCTCCCAGGCCCCTCCACCCAGACCCAGTCCCCTCTTGAGGCTGACCTGGCCACCAGGGGTTAGAAACTGCTCTCAGACCTGACCTACTAATGAGGCTTTTCTTTGTGCAGATGGGGTACAATTTATTTATTTATTTATTTTGCAGCTCTTGTTGCCCAGGCTGGAGTACAGTGGCACAGTCTGGGCTCACTGCAACCTCCACCTCCCAGGTTCAAGTGATTCTCCTGCCTCAGCCTCCTGAGTAGCTGGGATTACAGGCGCTTACCACCATGCCCAGCTAATTTTTGTATTTTTTAGTAGAGATGGGGTTTCACCATGTTGGCAAGGCTGGTCTTGAACTCCCGACTTCAGGTGATCCACTTGCCTCAGCCTCCCAAAGTGCTGGGATTACAGGTGTGAGCAACTACACACAGAGGGTTTTTTTTTTTTGTATATAGGGTCTCGCCGTCACCCAGGCTGGCGTGCAGTGGTGTGATCACAGCTCACTGCAGCCTTCACCTCCCGGGCTCAAGCGATCCTTCCAGCTCAGCCTCCCAAGTAGCTGGAACTACAGGAGTATGCCACCACCCCCAGCTAATTTTTGCATTTTTTTTTGGTAGAGAGGGTTTGGCCACGTTGCCCAGGCTGGTCTCAAATTCCTGGCATCAAGTCATCCACCCACCTTGGTCTCCCAAAGTGTCGGGATTACAGACGTGAGCCATGGCATCCGACCCAAGCCCGAACCAAGTATTAGAATTATAAAAGGCATTTATCGGGTGAATCTCCAGGGAATTATGCTGGGTTAAAAAAAAAAAAAGTTTCTCCCATAAGGGTCCTCCTGTACAGTTCCATTACTGTAACATTTTAATATAACTTTTAGAGACAGAACAGATGAGTGGTTGCCAGGGGTTGGAAACAGACTCTGGCTGAGGCAGGGTTTGGGATGGAAACAAAAGGTCAAGGCAGAACCCTGACGGTCCTGGAGCTGTTCAGTATCTTCATCGTGGTGGATGCACGACCCTAAGTTGTATAAACACACAAACCAGACGTGTACGAGTAACATGGAGAGGCTGGAAAGATCGGTGGGTTGTGTGAGAGTCAATACAGTAAGCCCTCACTCAACATCATCAACAGGTTTTAGGAAGCTGTGACTTTCAGTGAAAAGATGTGTAACAAAACCAATTTTGCCGCAAGCTAATTGAAACAGAAACAAGAGTGAAGTTCCTAAGGCATATTTCCGGTCCTAAAACCATCACCGAATTTCTCAAGAGAGATCAAAACACTAATATTTAACACTGAAATAAATGCAAGCCAAACATATAGATAAGAAACATGAGTGAAAACAATTTATCCGATTTACCCAATTATCCCAGTTCAGGGTCTCAGGCGGCTAGACCCCATCCCAGAGGCTCAGAGCACCCTGGACAGGATATTACCCCACCGCAGGGTGCTCACCACCCCCTCACTCAGGCGGGGACCATGGAGATTCACCACTTCACTTACATTTAACCTAACATGCACATCTTTGGGATGCGGGAAAAACGAGACATGGGGAGAACGTGCAAACTCCACTCAGACCAGAAATGAATGTTTTTTTCTCACCAGTAACAAAATAGTGTTAAATGAAAAGGCTTTATTCAAGGACCCACTGTTTTCTGGTGAGGATACTAACTCTAGATGTTACTGCTGGAGGCACCAGCTGGAGGGTACCCATGTGGTATATCACTCCTTACAAAAGCATGGGAATTGGCCATGCACAGTGGCTAATGCCTGTAAACCCAGCACTTGGGGAGGCGGAAGCAGGCAGATCACAAGGTCAGGAGTTCGAGAACAGTCTGGCCAACATGGTGAAACCCCGTCTCTACTAAAAATACAAAAATCAGTAGGGCGTGGTGGCGGGTGCCTATAATCCCGGCTACTCGGGAAGCTGAGGCAGGAGCATGGCTTGAACCCAGGAGGCAGAGGTTGCAGTGAGCCAAGACTGTGCCATTGCAATCCAGCGTGGGTGACAGAGCAAGACTCTATCTCAAAACAAACAAACAAAAAACACAAATGCATAGAAATCTATAATTAATCTCAATCACTTCAATTAATTAACAGGATTTTAGAAAAGCATAATCATTGTTCAAAAACAGTAACTAAAAACCTAGTAGATTGAGTTGACAGGAACAGAACTACCCTGGGGAGCCCGGGGAAGTCAGCTGCTCACCCCAGAAATGGGCTGACGAGCTGCAGGAGCTCGGAGCCAGACACCAGCTCCTGGTTGAAGAGTGCGATGCAGCGGAGGAAGTTTTCGTACACCTCCTGGCTCTTCAGCACCCGGCGCACCTGTGGAGACAGCAGTCAGGGACCTACTGTGAACCCCTGCTCCTCAGCTTCTGGTTCACTTGTAAGTCACCCACATGGGTGTGTGATACAGGAACCAGCTGGGTCTGTAAGTAAATGAGATCCGTGCAGCAATTCACAGCCCATGCATGCAATCCGTGCAGCAATTCACAGCCCATGTGCATCATCCGTGCAGCAATTTACACGGCCCGCACATGTGATCTGTGCAGCAATTCACACAGCCCATGAGCATCATCTGTGCAGCGATTCACATGGCCCATGCACGTGAGCGTGCAATTCACAGCCCATGTGCGTCATCCACGTAGCAAGTTACACGGCCCATGCGTGCAATCTGTGCAGCAATTCACAGCCCCTATGTGTCATCCGTGCAATTCACACGGCCTGTGCACACGATCCGTGCAGCAATTCACATGGCCCATGCACGTCATCTGTGCAGCAATTCACACAGCCCGTGCATGCGATCCATGCAGCAATTCACAGCCCATGCACATCATCTGTGTAGCAATTCACACAGCCTATGCACACGATCTGTGCAGCAATTCACAGCCCATGTGTCATCTGTGCAGCAATTCACACAGCCTGTGCATGCGATCCGTGCAATTCACAGCCCATATGTGTAATCCGTGCAGCAATTCACACAGCCTGTGCATGCGATCCATGCAGCAATTCACATGGCCCGTGCAAATCATCTGTGTGCAATACACACAGCCCATGCACGCAATCCATGCAGCAATTCACAGCCCGTGCACATCATCTGTGCAGCAATTCACAGCCTGTGCACACGATCCGTGCAGCAATTCACAGCCCGTGCACGTCATGTGTGCAGCAATTCACACTGCCTATGCATGCAATCTGTGCAGCAGTTCACAGCCCATGTGTCATCTGTGCAGCAATTCACACAGCCTGTGCATGCGATCCGTGCAGCAATTCACAGCTCGTGCACGTCATCTGTGCAGCAATTCACAGCCCATGTGTCATCTGTGCAGCAATTCACACAGCCTATGCATGCGATCCATGCAGCAATTCACAGCTCATGCACGTCATCTGTGCAGTAATTCACACAGCCCGTGCACGCGATCCGTGCAGCAATTCACAGCCCATGTGTCATCTGTGCAGCAATTCACAGCTCGTGCACGTCATCTGCGCAATTCACACAGCCTGTGCACGCGATCCGTGTAGCAATTCACAGCCCATGTGTCAACTGTGCAGCAATTCACACAGCCTATGCATGCGATCCATGCAGCAATTCACAGTTCGTGCACGTCATCTGTGCAGCAATTCACACAGCCCGTGCACGCGATCCGTGCAGCAATTCACACAGCCTATGCATGCAATCTGTGCAGCAATTCACGGCCCATGTGTCATCTGTGCAGCAATTCACACAGCCTGTGCACGCGATCTGTGCAGCAATTCACAGCCACTTTGTCTGCTCTGCCCACAAACGCCGGGCGGGAACCCCACAATCACCCCCGATATAAGAAAAAGCCACACAGCTGCAGAGTGGCAGATGTGTATGTCTTCCTACTCTGCTCGGACTCTCAGCTCCGTCTGGCACACCCACGGTGGACTCCTGCCCACACCCCATGCCTGGGCTCCAAGGTGGCCTACGTTCCCTGCTGCAATGAGAGCGGGGCGGGGCGGGGGGGGGCCAGCTCCATCCTCCCGCCCCGCCTGCTCCATCTTCAGACCACACCCACCCTAGCTCCTCCCTCCCCCAGTCCTGGGTCAGGCCCAGGGAGCATCAGCCCAGCCAGATGGATGTGGCATCCCCAAGATGGAAGCCGGGGCACGCCCTCACCTTGTCAAAGAAAGAAAATTCCTGCAGAGTCCCGTACTTCCCCACCGCTGCGATAGACAGGTCTTTGGTACCACGAAGTTTCATTTTTTTCTGTGGGGGGAAATTCCATGCTGTTAACACTCTCCCTTCCACCAGTGGCCTCTGCCACTGCCAAACCTGGGATCTCCGTCTCAGCAGGTTAGGGCTTTGGGTTAACAGGCAAGAGTGCCGCCACAGCATCGGAATGGCAAGGGAGATGTGCCCCTGGCTACGACGACCTCAGAATCCTCTCCCTGTTTTGTCCTGAGGGCCAATACAGCAACAAGAAGCAGACAGGAAGAGGGTGGCACTGGGAAGACCCTGGAGAAGCGAAATGTTGGGTCTCTGCAGGCTTGTGTCTCTAAGCTGGACTTGGACCTGAACTTGGCCGCACAATCATGGCAGAAGGACAATACTGTCCATCCAGAACTATCTCCAAAGTGCCTGAAGAATGGGGATGAGCTGGGCACAGGGGCTCACACCTGTAATCTCAACACTTTGGGAGAATGAGGTGGGAGGACCGAGCCCAGGAGTTCAAGACCAGCCTGGGCAACACAGCGAAATGCCATCTTTACAAAAAGGTGTGGTGGTGCACACCTATAGTCCCAGCTACTTGGGAGGCTGAGGTGAGGGGATAGTTGGAGCCCAGAGGTCAAAGCTTCTGTGAGCTGTGACTGTGCCACTGCACTCCAGCCTGGGTGACAGAGTGAAACCCCATTCCCCCACCAAAGAAAGAATGATGAGGACATGCCAAGAGGACACAGGAACCAAAGCGGCCCCACTGGCCAAATCTGGAACAGCTTGGACATCAACACTAGAATGGATTATAACCCAGAGTCCTTACCTAATATACATAACTAAATAAATGGGAGGATGAGAAAGTTCCTACCAATAGTAGAAAGCCACTAGTAATAATGCAATCAGAAAACCATCACTGTGGGTGAAGGGCATGACAGGAGCTGGATCCCATCCCCTCTCTGCCCTCAGCTATGCAGTGACCAACCTGAACAACTGTACATGGCGGCCTTGCCTGTGAGGGTCCTGAGGGTCAAAAGGAGACTGAGTGGTATACCGGTTTCTTGGGACCTAGGGCAGGGGTAACACTCCTTCCTCCTCCTCTTTTTCACAACAATCTCATGGGACAGGGAGAATGGATGAACAGTCACCTTAGAGGAGACCCGACTTCCAAAGGTCCTGCCGCTGGTGAACCTCACCCAGCCCCAGGTCCAGCCCCGAACCCCTGCTTGGGCCTCTGCTCTTTGGTCACCTACCGGGAAGGCCCGGTTTGCTGGGGCCCCTGGGTGCGGGAATGGCCGCACGTGGCTGACGGGTACCTTGGCGGGCGCAGACACGGGGCGGAGGAGCGAGGGCCGGGAGCGCTTCCTGCTGTGCTCCAGAGTCTTGTCATGCTCGTTCTTCTGCACGCTATGCATCTCGCATGGCCCATTTCCTGTGAACTGAGGACACGCGTGGCAGGCAGTCAGTGTCGGAGACATAGCTGGGCCTGTGCATCTGAGCACCAACAGCTGTTTCCAGCTCAGCCCACAACCTGTTGGGCACTGGTGGCCATAGGCGCCAGGCCAGTGGCTCCGTCCATGAGATGACTCCAGCGCTCACGTTCCAAGGTAACAGAATCATCAGACTAACAGTGCCAGGCTGGGAGGAGGCTCCTGTGAGGCCTTTATGGACAAGGGCATGAGTAGGGTGGGGATTTCAGGAGGGAGACACCTCAGTTGGGTCTTCCTGTGCGAGGGCTCACGGGGCAGGCCACCCGTGGGGCGTCTTGACGTGCACATGCGAGCGCCACAGAAACACAAGGCACAGTGGACAGAGAAACAGACAGTGAGGGGAAGCAGCTCACATTCGCCAGGGCACTGGTGGGGGCCTTGAAGCCAGATTTTGAAGTCTTTTCTATGAATAACAAAACGTTTCTGGGGGACGACGTCATCACTTGCTGGGAGTGGAGTGGGGCTCATGGCTGGTTTGGGGCCTGCCTCCCAGGCGCTACACCAGCCATCGACTAACAGGCCAGGGATGCTCGTCCCAAGCAGGGTACCTGCAGGGTGCCAGTGACATTTATCAAGAATTGTTCTGGAACAATCTGTTCAGGATTTCGGTCTATATGAACATAGTGGAAAGCTGGACAGGCAGGGGAGGATGGACAGACCACAGTTTTGCAGGACATGGGCAGGGCTGGAGAGGCCTCCCCCTTCCCATGCCACCACAGGACCTGGACGCAAAGACACATCCAAAGGCCTAAAGTGTGAGTGAGGTGGACAAGTCATGGTTCATCTGAACAAAACAGCCAGCAGCCATTAGATACCATGTGCTGGCTCTGAGCTGCTGCTAGGAACAGGCATACCTGAAACACAAAACAAAACGAAAAAACCAAGGGAAAAAAAAAAACAAAAAAAGGGGCAGAACAAACAGGATGCCGGGGTGTGTTACTTTGTAAAAAGTATTTGTTGCACATGCAGAGGAAATTTCTGGAAAGATATACAAGACACTCAGAATCGCTAACCTCTGAGCAGAATGACTAAGAACTGAGTCAAGGGTGAGGAAGTTTGCATTAAAAATTTGATACTCTTAGCCGGGCGCAGTGGCTCATGCCTGTAATCCCAGCACCTTGGGAGGCCAAGGCGGGTGGATGGCCTGAGGTCAGGAGTTCGAGACTAGCCTGACCAACATAGTGAAACCCCATCTCTACTAAAAATACAAAAACTTAGCCAGTCGTAGTGGCGGGCGCCTGTAATCCTAGCTACTCGGGAGGCTGAGGCAGGGGAATCATTTGAACCTGGGAAGCAGAGGTTGAGGTGAGCCGAGATTGCACCATTGCACTCCAGCCTGGGCAACAAGAGCGACAGTCCATCTCAAAATAAAAAAAAAATTGATACTCTTGCTAATACTTAGCATTAGTACATCAGTGTGTACTATTTTTACAATAATAATAATAATAAAGACTTATCAAGCCAGATGTGGTGGCTCACGCCTGTAATCCCAGAACTTTGGGAGGCTGAGGCAGGCAGATCACAAGGTCAGGAGTTCAAGACCAGCCTGATCGACATGGTAAAATCCTGTCTCTACTAAAAATACAAAAATTAGCCAGGCCGTTGTGGTATACGCCTGTAATACCAGCTATTCAGGAGGCTGAGGCAGGGGAATCGCTTAAACCTGGGAAATGAGAATTGCACTGAGCCAAGACTGCGCCACTGCATTCCAGCCTGAGCGACAGAGCAAGACTGTCTCAAAAAAAAAAAAAAGGAAAAGAAAAAACCACCACCAACAACAAAATAAAGACTTACTATTTAGCCACAGGCAAGACTTACAGGAATTCAACTTATTTGGGAATAATTACCCAAAGACTCAAGGCTATTTCGAGAGCTGTAAGTGGAGAAACTGGCATCTACACAACAATTCTCCACTGGTTCTTCTTTATTTTTAAGATGGAGTCTTGCTATGTCACCCAGGCTGGAGTGCAATGGTGCGATCTCAGCTCACTGCAACCTCTGCCTCACAGGTTCAAGCTATCTCCTGCCTCAGCCTCCCGAGTACTGGGGATTATGGGCATGAGCCGCTAAGCCTGGCTAATTTTTGTATTTTTTATATGCTGGAACAGGTGCAAATTGATTCCCAAAAGATGCAGTTGGGCAACCATATGACAGGTGCTGAACGGGAATAAGGGACCTGGAGGGGAAACCCGCCATGTGTCCTGCCAAGCTCACCAAGCAGGTATAGCAGATCTTCCCCAATGGTTCACATGGTTCTTGCTTTTCAGTTAATGTTCCAATTTGTGAACATCTGAGCTAGATGGACCCCCCCGCCAAAGACCACCTAGGTTTGGGAATGGCAAATTAACACAGGCCCTGTTTTTATAAATAAAATTTTATCAGCACCTAGCCGCATACATTCCTTTTGTAATGAGTTATTGGTACCTGGTCATGTCCATTCAATTTTTTTTTTTTTTGAGGCAGAGTTTTGCTCTTGTTGCCCGGGCTGGAGTGCAGTGGCACAACCTCAGCTCACTGCAACCTCTGCCTCCCAGGTTCAAGCAATTTTCCTGCCTCAGCCTCTGGAGTTGGGATTACAGGCGAGCACCACCAAGCCCGGCTAATTTTTTGTATTTTTAGTAGAGATGGTGTTTCCCCATGTTGTCCAGGCTGTTCTGGAACACCTGACCTCAGGTGATCTACTCGCCTTGGCCTTCCAAAGTGCTGGGATTACAGGCATGAGCCACAGTGCCCGGCCGCCCATTCATTTTGTAAATAAAGTTTTGTTGGCACCCAGCCATACCCACTCATTTTGTAAATAAAGTTTTATTGGGACAGAGTCCTGCCCAGTCATTGACATATATATTCCATGACTGCTTTCAAGCTACAGGGCAGAGGTGTCCTTACACAGAGATGAACTGGCCTGCAAAGCCTGAGATATTTACTATCTGGTCCTTTGTAGAAAAGGTTTGCCAACCTCAGATCCAGGCCAGTCGAGTCTAACTAGGGCAATGCCAAATGTCATCTTTGGTTTCCTTTTCTTACAGTTTTAATATATGTCTAAAAGTTACCATAAATATGTACTTCACACAACAGATGCTGCAGTGGGTGCTTTTAATAATTTTAAAAAGATCCAATCTTTCTAAATGTACAAGAAGGCTCTAATAACCCAATACACACTAAAAACCTTAGCTAAATTGACAACACATGTTATTTAAGAGTCTCATGCTCTACTGACTGAGCTAGCTGGGTGCCCTGCATAAATGCCACTTTAAGAAATCATGGACTGGGCACAATGGCACATGCCTGTAATCCTAACACTTTGGGAGGCCGAGGTGGGAGGATGGCTTGAGTCTGAGACCAACCTGGACAACATTGTGAGACCCTGTCTCTACAATTAAAAAATAAAAGCTAGCCAGGCATGGTGGCATGCACCTATAGTCCCAGCTACTTGGGAGGCTGAGGCAGGAGGAACACTTGAGTCCAGGAAGTTGAGGCTGCAGTGAGCCAAAATCATACCACTGCACTCCAGCCTGGGTGACAGAGCGAGGCCTTGTCTCTAAAAACAAAAACAAACAAAATAATAATAGAGACACAAACAAGTAGTCCACAGCACGTAAAAAATATATATAGTAATAATAATAATAATAATACTAAAGAAACTGCTGGCAGGCACTTTTCAGCAGGAAATCCTTATTTTCCCAGGGTGAGCTTTGTCAGGGACCAGCTTCATAAATGCCACCAGGGGGTGCTCCAGTCGCAGCCATCAGAGGACCGGTCTCCACTCAATGTCCCTCAAAAGGACCAGACTTTGCAGTGCCTGAAGAATGACCACCAGATGAAAGCCTACAGAACCAAGGCCACCCAGGCTGCAGAACTCCAAAGACTTTGGGCGAGTAGCTGCAGGCTGCCAGTTCAATGAGTCACCACATGTCTGCTGGGTATAGCCCCTACAGTGCTGGCAGAGGGGGTTCCCCCATGGTACAGATCCCCAGAGCAAGGGTCTCGGAGTTGGTTCTTTGGTGCAGCCATGTCAGCGTGTTAGAGCCCCAGGTCATCCTGGCTAGATGCTTCCCTGGGGAACCTTAGAAACACACTAGCCAGGGGACATCCTCGTGGCCACTCCTAGATGAGGAAGCTGAGGCTCAGGGAAGTGACCTGCCAGGCTCCCGTTGCTCCAGGCGCTACACCCCAACCTCCTGTCTCAATCCAGAGTGCTTTAGGGTATCCCCCACCAGGGCAGCAAAAGTTTGCCCAGGCCTCGGCCAGGCCTTCCCTGAGGCCAGGAAGGCTGAACTGTCCCCATCCTCAGCCACTCTGCACTGCCAGCAATGGCTCAGGGAGTCCAGCGAGGGACACCACTGGAGCCCACCTCCCGGTGGGGACGGGCATGTGGGAGAAGAGCTGTCGACAGGGAGGTCAGAGCTGAGAGGTGAGACCCAGGTCCAAGAGAATGAGACCCACAGACAATCAGCAAGTCGACAAGGAGGAAGACGCGCGTCACAGCACAGGGCGACAGCAGTCAGCTCCAACCGCCGGGGACTTGGAGGCCTGAGTGCCCAACACTGGAGCCGTGTCAACACCAGAAGGGTGTGAATCAGGAGAGAGGCAGACACCCCTCTGATTCGAGTGGTCACAGGGCTCCGAAGTTAGGGGGTCTCTAACAAGCAGGAAGGGGGAGCGATGACAGAATTTCCAAGAGAAAACCAAGTAGAGATTCTGAACTTCAGAGAGACCCCAGGGGGACAGTGGAATCAGAGAAGATGACACGAGGGGGTTCCCAAGGAGGCGGCTCAGGGCAGAGGCCTGTGACAGAGGTGAGCTCCCCGTCAAAGGAGGGATTCCAGGTGCAGGCTCTGTTTGACCCTCCCCCAGGCCAGGCAGCGAGCTGGCTCTGGGGACATAGGGTGGGGATGACCTCTTTCCTGCACAAATGTAGCTGTCCTTTCCAGTGCTCTGAGCACCTGAAGGACAAGAGGTTATGGGGCCCCACCTGAGCAGAAGGAAGGGTCACTCCTGTGTGAGAGAGAAGGAAACCAGGCCCAGGAGATGGCACAACCCTCCTGCCTCTATGGTCCAGGCTACTATGCCTACAAGCTTGGCCCAAGCCCCAGGCAGAAGGGAAGGTCAGGGTAAGGCTCCCGGACTTGACCCCCCCAGAGCAGCATGCAGACCCTGTGACTTAGAGTTAGGAAGTGTTTCTGGGTGGCATGCTTGCTTCGAGATGGCGCTCATGTCCTAGAGACAGTAACTCACAGGGACAAGCTCCACCCATTGGCCTAGATAAGCTAATTTTTTGTATTTTTTAGTAGCGATGGGGTTTCACTATGTTGGCCAGGCTGGTCTCAAACTCCTGACCTGGTGATCTGCCCACCTCGGTCTCCTCAAGTGTTGGGATTACAGGCGGGAGCCACTGCACCCAGCCTTTTTATTTTTTTTGAGACAGTCTCACCCTCTCACCCAGGCTGGAGTGCAGTGGTGTGATCTTGGCTCACTGCAACCTCCATCTCCATCTCATTGGAGAGACTCTGGCCAAGGACAAGGGAAGGACGGGGTTTAGAGAGCAGGGAGGAAAACCCAAGAAAATATACTGGAAATGTGCCAGACTCAACTGAGGGTCTAGCTCATGTCCACACTTAGACCCCTGCTGGTGCCTGAGCTCTTCCCTTCAAGACCTGCTTCCTCCGCCCTACCCGCTCCACTTCATCCATTCAGAGCCAGGACCCAGGAGAGGAGGCGGTGAGAAATGGAAGTGGTGGCGGGGAACCTCTCATCTTGATGTGTCATCAAGGACCAAGAGGAAGAAGAAAAGAGGAAATGGAACATTCACAAGCTAGGAACAGAAGAGAACTTCTTCAGCCTAATAAAGCAGTTATGAAAAAAACAGAGCTTGCATCATACTCAAAGGTGAAAGGCTGGGCCAGGCATGGTGGCTCACGCCTGTAATCCCAGCACTTTGGGAGGCCGAGGCGGGCAGATCACCTGAGGTTGGGAGCTCGAAACCGGCCTCACCAACATGGAGAAACCCCGTCTCTACTAAAAAAATACAAAATTAGTCAGGCGTGGTGGCACATGCCTGTAATCCCAGCTACTCGGGAGGCTGAGGCAGAAGAATTGCTTGAACCCAGGAGGCAGGTGTTGTGGTGAGCCAAGATCGAGCCATTGCACTCCAGCCTGGACAAGAGCAAAACTCCATTACAAAAAAAAAAAAAAAGGTGAAGGACTAAAAGATTTTCCTTCATGATCAGGAACAAGGTAAGGATGCCTGCTTTCACCATTTTCCATTCAACACAGGATTGGGAGTCCCTGTTAGAACAGTAAGACAAGAAGAAGTAATGAAGAGTATTCTGCATTGGAAAGAAAAGATTCCCTGATGTTTGCCGCGTATGGTGGCTCACGCCTGTAATCCTAGAACTTTGGGAGGCTAAGGTGAGTGGATCACCTGAGGTCAGGAGTTCGAGACCAGCCTGGCCAACATGGTGAAACCCATCTTGACTAAAAATACTAAGATTAGCTGGGTGTGGTGGTGCATGCCTGTAATCCCAGCTATTTGGGAGGCTGAGGCAGAACTGCTTGAACCCAGGAGATGGAGGTTGCAGTGAGCCAAGATCACACCACTGCACTCCAGCCTGGGTGAGAGGGTGAGACTATCTCCAAAAAAAAAAAAAAAAAGCCAGGTGCAGTGGCTCACACCTGTAATCCCAGCACTTTGGGAGGCAAAGGTGGGCAGATCACAAGGTCAGGAGTTCAAGACCAGCCTGGCCAACATACTGAAACCCCATCTCTACTAAAAAATATAAAAAATTAGCTGGGCACGGTGGCAGGACCCTGTAATCCCAGCTACATGGGAGGCTGAGGCAGGAGAATTGCAAGTGCCATTGCATTCCAGCCTGGCAATAGAACAAGACTCCATCTCAAAAAAAAAAAAGAAAAAGAAAAAGAAAATAAAACAATTCCATTTACAATGGTATCAGTAAGAATTAAATACTTTGGAATAAATTTGAATAAGGCAACGCAAGACTTGTCCACTAAAAACTACAAAACACTGCTAAAAGAAATAAAAGACAACATAAATAAACGGAAAGTTTTTTTTGTGTTCATGGATTGAGAAACTTAACAATGTTAAAATGGCAATATTTACCCAAGGTCATCTGAAGAGTCAATGCAATCCCTATCAAAACCACAATGGCCTTTTTTGTAGAAACGGATAAGCTGATCTTCAAATTCATATGGAACTGCAAGGGGCTCTGAATGTCAAAACAATCTTGAAAAAGAACAAAGTTGGAGGTTTCACACTTCCTGATTTTGACCTTACTACACAGCTACAGTAATCAAAAGTGTGGTACTGGCGTAAGAATAAACACACACTCCAGTGGATCATAATTAAGAATTCTGAAATAAAATCATACGACTATAGTCAATGGGTTTTCAACAAGAGTGCCAAGACCATTCAGTGGGGAAAAACAATTTCTTCAACAAGTGATGCTGGGACAACTGGATTTCCACATGCAAAAGAATAAAGTTGGACCCCTACCTCACACCATATGCAAAAATTAAAATAGGTCAATGACATAAATAAAAGAGTCAAAACTATAAAACTATTAGAAGAGAACATGATGGGAAACCTTCATGGCCTTGACGATGATTTCTTACATTTGACATTAAAAACATATACGACATTAAGGAAAAAACAGGTAAACTGGGCATCAAAATTAAAAACTGGTGTGCATCAAAGATACTAATACAAAGTAAAAAGCCTACAGAATGGAGGAAAATATTTGCAAATCATAGCTCTCATAAGAGTCTAGCATCAGAATATATAAAGAACTCTTACAACTCAACAATAAAAAGCCAAATAAAAAAAATTGGCAAAGGATGTGAATAAACATTTCTCCAAAGATGGACAAACAGTCAATATACACATGGATGCTCAACATCACCTGTCATAAGGGAAATGCAAATCCGGAGCACAACATGGCTGGGCACAGTGGCTCATGCTTGTAATCTCAGAAGTTTGGGAGTCTGAGGCAGGTGGATCGCTTGAGGCCAGGAGTTCGAGACCAGCCTGGGCAACATGGTGAAACCCTGTCTCTACAAAAAACACAAAAACTGGCCTGGCATCATGATGCTGCCTGTAATCCCAGCTACTCAGGAGGCTGAGGTGGGAGGATTACCTGAGCCTGGGAGATGGGAGACTGCAGTGAACAGTGATCAATTGTGCCACTGCACTCCAGCCTGGGTGACAGAGAGAGAGCTTGTCTCAAAAAATAAAAACAAACCTTAATGGAATAAAACTTCACACACTGATAGTTACTGAAAAAAAGGCAAGGCCGGGCACGGTGGCAAGGCCGGGCGCGGTGGCTCACGCCTATAATCCCAGCACTTTGGGAGGCCGAGGCGGATGGATCATAAGGTCAAGAGATCAAGATCATCCTGGTCAGCATGGTGAAACCCCATCTCTAAAAATACAAAAATTAGCTGGGCATGGTGGCACACACCTGTAGTCCCAGCTACTCGGGAGGCTGGGGCAGGAGAATTGCTTGAACCCAGGAGGCGGAAGTTGCAGTGAGCCAAGATTGCGCCACTGCACTCCAGCCTGGGTAACAAGAGCAAAACTCTGTCTCAAAAAAAAAAAAAAAAAAAAGGTTGTTTTTGCAGTTCTTGGAAGGAAAAAGGAAAAAAAAAAAAAGGCAAAAACAAAACAAAACAAAAAAAACCACCCAAAACCTGGAAAATAACAAATGCTGGCCAAGATGCGGAGAAACAGAACCCGCAGTACATTGCTGTTGGGGATGTAAAATGGTGCAGTCACTGTGGAAAACAGTTTGGAAGCTCTTCAAGTTAAACACAGAATTACTGAGTGATCCAGCAATTCCACTCCTAGGTGTCTACCCAAAAGAACTGAAAACAGGTGTTCAAACAAATCTTTGTAATGAATGTTGACAGGAGCACTGTTCACAATGGCCAAAAGGCAGAACAACCCACATGTCCACCAAAAGAATGTGAATCAACAGAATGTGGTCTATCCGTCTAACAGAATTACGATTCAACCAGAAGAAGGAGCGAGCACTAATTCATGGTACTACACGTGACGCCTTGAAACCATGATGCTGACTGAGAGAAGCGAGACACAAAGGCCACATACTGTGAGATTCCGCTGATCTGAAATGTTCAGAACGGGCGAATCAAATCACAGAGACAGGAAGTAGATGGGTGGTTGCCAGGAGCTGGGGGAGGGGAGTGGGGAGTGGCTGCTGATGGGGAAGGGGTCTCCTTTCCGGGGGATGAAAATGTTCCTTAACTAGGTAGCGGTGAATACTGAGGATGTACCAAATGCCAGGGAATTGTTTACTTTCAATGCTGAATTCTGTTACATAAATTTCAGTTCAGTTTTTAAGAAAGTCTTATGTTTATAGGGGAAAAAAGAAATGGAACAGGTGGCCCTGGCAGCTCCAGGTCACAGGCAGGGCAGAAAGGCTGACCGTGCAGTTTGAGCCCAGAACCTCCCTGTCTAAGGCCCCTCTTCGCCCACCTCTATTCTCCACCACCCATGGTCAGGGCCAGGCCACAGGCCACCCTCACTACTGGCTCCTCCAGATCCGACCTGCTGGAGCCCCAGATCAGAGTCTCATCCAACAGGGGAAGTGATGGTGGTGGACCCAAGCCCTCCTGCACCTTTCCACAGGGCTGGGGTCCCAGGCAGGGTGCAGCTCTGCAGGGCAGGCCCAGGAGGTGGAAACTCTGGACCCACTGTCTCCATCGAGCTCTCTGCCTCCCAAACCACCCTGAGACCCGGGTACTGTCTGTACAGAGAAGCACTTTGGTGAATCGTTTCCGAGCTTGCTGTGCAGGTAGAGCCTACAATGAGGAACCCCGGGGTGTCTGCACCCTGCATAGCTTCTGGGGGACCCTAATGTGGCCTGGAGGGTGTAAGCGCCTGGCCCAGCCCAGGGTTGAGCTGGCTGGGCCCTGTCTCCTCACTGAGGCCCCCGGGGCTGGGCAGGGGCTCTCTGCACTTACCAGAGACCGCTTGGCTTCGGGCAGGAACTGTCCGAACTCTGAGAGCAGGTCCTCCTGGCCCCGGAAGAGGTTGGCCACCTCGGTGAACACCTCCTCTTCAGACATGCCTCGGAACGGCCGGCCCCTCGTGTTCAGCTGCTCCTTCTGCCAGTTTTGAGGAGAAGGAAAACAAATCATTAGCCAAGGAGCGCCGTGCCCTGGGCTGGGACACTCAGGCAGCCCTCTGTGGAGGAGACGAGATAACTCTCAGGAAAGGGCACCTGCTGGCGGGGCCCACAGTACTGTCTGCTCACGTGTGGATCTCACTGCCTGGCATGGCCTGAGCCCCGGCCATGGGCAGGGCCCGTGCAGGAGTATGGGGGGGACTCGAGGAGGGACACGCAGCAGTGTCCACGAGCTGAGGGGGCAGGGAGGTGGGAGGCTGGCTGGAATCAGGGTGGGCTGGGGAAATGCAAGGTAAGGGGTGAACTCCAGGACCTCCCAAGGGAAATGGGGAGTGTGGAACTGGGGGAGCGCTGGGCCATGAAGAAAAGGGACTTCCAGGCCAAGGCACCTATTGGCCCGGAGTCACTGAGACCCAAGAAAATGGACTGATCCAGAGCTTGAAGCAGCAAGAGGACCAAAGGGAACCCAGGTTGGAAGGCAGGGACCGGCCAGCAAAAACAAGGTGGCTGTCAGAAATATGTTCTTGTCAATTTTACACCCAAGAAAATTGACACCTTGTCAATTACACCCCAGAAATTTACACCCAAGAAAACTGACACCTTGTCAATTTTCACAGAACAAGAGACAGTGGGGCCAGAGCCTCTGGGACAATATGGCATGGCCTCTATAGTCCCAACTCCACGGCTGCAAAGCAGGAGGCCCTGTGCTGGCGCCTCCCTTCCTGCTGGGCCCACTGCAGCCTGTGGGAAGGGAAACAAGCTGTAAATCTTGGGACCAGTGACATCTACGCCGCAGGGGGAAAAGAATGCCACCCTTTCCAAAAAGTCACCAAAAGTCACTTAAAAGCAAAATTTTAAAATGAGCGAAGGCCACTCAGTTCAGATAATAAATGATCTATCTGCATACAGACAGAACAATGACCAAATTGACTGAAGTTCAAAGAAACACAATTTAGGCTGGCCATGATGGCTCATGCCTGCAATCCCAGCACTTTGGGAGGCCAAGGCAGGAGAATGGCTTGAGTCCAGGAGTTCAAGACCAGCCTGGGCAACATAGTGAGACCCAATCTCTACAAAAAATTTTACACTTGATCTTAGCCAAAAGGCCGAGGAGTGATACAAAATATGTTAAACACTATCTAGGCATGGTGACACACTCCTATGGTCCTAGTTACTTGGGAGGCTGAGGCAAAGGGATCGCTTAGGCCCAGAAGTTCAAAGCTGCATTGAGCTACGATCAAGACAGTGTATACTCCAGCCTGGGCAACAGAGCGAGACCCTATCTAAAACAAATAAAGAGGAAAAGAAACAACCACCAAATTGACTGATATTTAAAGAAATACAATTTGAAACGATGCCACAGCCCTCTTCTGTTTATCTGACTACGCAGACATAGGAGGCTAGGATTTCTGATGAGGATGTGGGGAACAACTGCCCTCAAACACAGAAGGCAAGGCCTGGGCATGGTGGCTCCCGCCTGTAATCCCAGCTACTTGGGAGGCTGAGGCGGGAGGATTGCTTGATTCTGGAAAGTTGAGGCTACAGTGAGCCATGATCCCACCACTGCACTCCAGCCTGTGTGAGAGTGAGACCCTGTCTCAAAAAAAAATCAAATCAAAACAGAACTCCAATGGCTATTTGTGCATGCATGTTCACTGCAGCACTATTCCTAACAGCCAAAAGCTGGAAGCAGCCCCGTGTCCACCAGCGGATGAACGGACAAACAAAATGTAGTCCATTCATTTGCTGAAATATTATTCGGCCTTAAAAAGGAAGTTCTGACTCATGCTACAACACGGATGAACCTTGAGGACTCTATGCTAAGTGAAATGTGTCAGTCACAAAAAGACAAATACTTAAGGAGGTCCCTAGAGTCATCACATCCATAGAGACAGAAAGCAGAAAGGTGGGTGCCAGGCGCTGGGGGGACGGCGAATGGTGAGTGTTTAATGGGGACAGAGCTTCAGTTTCACAAGATGAAATGAGTTCTGAAAGTGGATAGTGGCGATGGTTACAGAACAATTTGAATGTACTTAATGCCACAGAACTGTACACTTAAAAATGGTGAAAATGGTAAATTTTGTTACGTGTACTTTACCACAGTAAAAAAAAAAAAAAAGCAAAAAACCCAGCTGGAGGCTCCTGTCATCCCAGCACTTTGAGAAGCTGAGGTGGACGGATCACTTGAGTTCAGGAGTTCGAGACCAGTGTGCGCAACATGGCAAAACCCTGTCTCTATAAAAAATACAAAAATTAGCCAGGTGTGGTGACGCACGCCCATGTTCTAGCCCCAAGTGGCCTCCACTACTTGGGAGGCTGAGGTTGGAGGATGGCTTGAGCCCAGGAGGTGGAGGCTGCAGTGAGCCGAGACCATGCCACTGCATTCCAGCCTGCACAACAGAACCAGACTCTGTCTCAAGAAAAAACAAACAAAAAACCCCACCACTAAGTAGAATTTTATGGGATTTTATCAATTCCAACAAGCAAATCTGAGTATCTGCAGGGCCCCACACTGGATGAAACCACAAAACCCACAAGGAATTGCAACCTGAGTTCTCACCTGATACGTGTGCAGGATCTCCAGGAATGACCTGTAGATTTCCGGGTGGTCTAGGAAGCGGGTCTTAATCTTATTCACGTAGCTGATGGCGTTGTTGAACTCCACGGAATCGGACTCCAGGGGCACCTGGGGTTTGTCCTCCTTATACGGCACCTGCTGCTTAAAGTCCTCCGCACAGTCCCCATGGTTGTGTGAATTCTCCTGACAAGGTGACAGTGAGTTACTGCCAGGCCCGACACCGGGAAAAGACTGTGAAAAACGCCAGGCCCAGCCACTGGCTGCACAAGCACACGAAAAACTCAGCATGGAGCCAGGTTTTGTTAGAGACAGGGAAAGCTTACTTCTGAGGGCCTAGAGGCAAGCAGGGCGGGGCGCACGGGTGAGTCTCCCCAGCTCACCTCCACCCCATTCTTACCAGTCTATTCAAAGAACACGCCAAGCTCAAGGAGCACCTTCCATTTTGAAAACTTCACATCCGGGAGAAATGTACAAAGTGGATGTTTAAGCCTCTGCAGCACCAAGTGCTGGGCTGTGTATAATAGAGAAGTCTCCCACGCCTTCCACAATCTGTTTCAGCAAGATTGCTTTCACATGGAAGAGTGCGTGCTGCCAGCAGTGATGCCACAGTAGGATGCATAAGGTGGGGACCCTGGAGGTTAGAGGCGACCCACTGTCCAGGTTGCTGGGGACTTCAGGGACTCCCGGGACGAGCCATTTTTGGTGCTAAGCCCCAGGCCAATCGCAATGAGGTACATCGATCACTTGAGAGAAAAGACAGGCCCTGAACACCCACCAAGAATGCCCTCTATGCTTGTACTTTTCAGCCGATATGAGCAAAAAGAGGAACAAAGTTGCCTCCTTCCCATGTTGTGGTGGGCCAGGACCACA
The DNA here is from genome assembly GCA_963573385.1 of Cacajao melanocephalus. Classification (NCBI taxonomy): domain Eukaryota; kingdom Metazoa; phylum Chordata; class Mammalia; order Primates; family Pitheciidae; genus Cacajao; species Cacajao melanocephalus. Next base: position 16,605 of record CAUYLG010052158.1, on the reverse strand, counting down.
CCCCCAAAGGAGGAGCTGTTGTTTCTAAAGCAGAATAATGCGGCACCATCCCCGGCCTCCAGTCAGTCAGGATTCCTCCAGCCTGGCTGAGGTTTCTGCTTGGATAACCCCTGCTCGGTAAGTCCCAGTGAACCCTCTTTCACCAAAGTGAAATGGTGCCATCTCCCGGCACTCCTGTGTGTTTCTCTGTGCCACCTGTTGCCACCTTATGGATAACGTGTGTTTTACCCATTTTATTAGCCGTCAGTCCTGGCTGGATTCCACAAGGGTGGGGATTTGGATCAGGAGTGTATCCCCAGAGCCTGGAACACTGTAAGAACAGAGTGAGCTTCACTCGCCGTTGGGGATGGTCAGGTGAATGGATGAAGGGACACACAGACTTCACTGCTTCTGCTGCCTTGCAGTGCCCAACACTGCATGTGACCCAAATGCTGACCCTGAGAATCTACTGGGCCAGGCAAGGCCAGGCACACCACTGCCATCCTATACTGAAACAGGCACCTCTGCTGGGCACAGGCACCGTCAGCGGGATGAGTGCATCCAGCAGCTGCCACAACGAGGGACCCCACCCAGACTGGCTGAAATGATAGAAGTTCGTACTGCTCCATTCCGGAGGCCAGGAGGCCAAGGTCAAGGTGCCAGGAGGTTTGGTTTCCTCTGCAGCCTCTCTCTTTGGCTTGCGGACGGCTACTGTCTCACCGTGTCCTCACGTGGTGTCTCTCTGCACATGCACGTCCCTGATGTCTGTCCCAGTCGCCTCTTCTCCTAAGCACACCCATCACACTGGATTAAGGCCCACCCTAACCGCCTCGTTTTACTTAATCACCTCTTCAAAGGATGATTCAGCCTCTTCAAAGGCTCTGTCTCCAAATACAGTCACATTCTGAGGCTTTGGGGGCTACAGCTAAAACACATGAATTTGGGGTGGAATTTGGGGTGAGGGGATAACAAAATTCTGTCCAGAACAATGGGTACAGAGACAATTCTAGAAAGTCCCAGCTGAAAAAGCAGAAACACAAGATGCAGAACAGCTGCGACTGTAAAACCCTTCCTCCTCAGTGGCGGGATTTGTTCTTTTTGTTTTGAGATGGAGTCTGGCTCTGCCTCCCAGGCTGGAGTGCAGTGGTGCGATCCTAGCTCACTGCAACCACCACCTCCCAGATTCAAGCGATTCTCCTACCTCAGCCTTTGAGATCACAAGCGCTGCACAACCACACCCAGCTAAGTTTTGTATTTTTAGTAGAGATGGGGTTTCACCATGTTGGCCAGGCTGGTCTCGAACTCCTGACCTCAAGTGATCCTCCCACCTCTGCCTCCCAAAGTGCTGAGATTTACAGGCATAAGCCACTGCGTCTGGTCAGTGGTGGGATTTGTTCTAAGGTTCTCTGGGGATGTTTGTGATGATTCTATCTGCTCAGGCTCACGGGGCTACATCTGTTTCTCCACAGTGCACAGGTTTGGCAGAGGAAGGGGTCAGAATGAGCAGGGTGTGGGTATGTGGGGAAGCAGCCTGAAGCCAAGGTCTGTTTCAGAGGCAGGCAGCTGTAAGGTCACTGTGAGCCCCCCACCACTCCAAGGAGGCATTCCCAAGCTCCGCATACACCCTCTGATCCCCTAAAGTGAGCCACTGTGACAAGATGGGGAACCACGCTCTGGACCAAAGCTTGGCAAAAAGAGCCAGATGGGATGCTGCAGCCACTACAGGAGACAGCGTGGCAGTTCCCTCAACGGGTTGACCACAGAATCATGATAACCGTATGAGCTGGTAATCCCTCCCCCAGGTGTATACCCAAGAGAACTGAAAACAGGCCAGGCGCGGTGACTCACACCTGTAATCCCAGCACTTTGGGAGGTTGAGGCAGGCAGATCACCTGAGGTTAGGAGTTCGAGACCAGCCTGACCAACATGGAGAAACCCTATCTCTACTGAAAATACAAAAAATTAGCTGGCCGCGGTGGTGCGCGTCTGTAATCCCAGCTACTTGGGAGGCTGAGGCAAGAGAATTGCTTGAACCTGGGAGGCAGAGGTTGCAGTGAGCCAAGATCACACCACTGCACTGCAGCCTGGGCAACAAGAGTGAAACTCTGTCTCAAAAAAAAAAAAAAAAGAAAAAAGAAAAAGAAAAAGAGAAAAACAGGTGCTCAGGCCAGGTGCGGTGACTCATGCCTATAATTCTAGCACTTTAGGAGGTTGAGGTGGACAGATCACTTGAAGTCAGGAGTTTGAGACCAGCCTGGCCAACATGGTGAAACCCCATCTCCACTAAAAATACAAAAATTAGCTGGGTGTGGTGGTATGCACCTGTATTCCCCGCTACTTGGGAAGCAGAGGAAGGAGAATTTCTTGAACCCAGGAGGCGGAGGTTGCAGTGAGCCAACATTGCACCACTGCACTCCAGCCTGGGCAACTAGAGTGACACCTCATCTCAAAAAAAGAAAAAAACAAAAAGGCTGGGAGCAGGCGTGGTGGCTCACGCCTGTAATCCCAGCACTTTGGGAGGCCAAGGCAGGTGAATCACAAGGTCAGGAGTTCGAGACCCGCCTGGCCAACATGGTGAAACCCCGTCTCTACTAAATATACAAAAAATTAGCCTGGCGTTGTAGCAGGCGCCTGTAATCCCAGCTACTCGGGAGACCGAGGCAGGAGAATTGCTTGATCCTGGGAGGCGGAGGTTGCAGTAAGCTGAGACCATGCCACTGCACTCCAGCCTGGGCAACAGAGTGAGACTCTGTCTCAAAAAAAAACAAAAGCAGGTGTTCCAACACATCCTCACATATGAGTGTTTGTAGCAGCACTACACACAACAGCCAAAAGGTGGAAACAGCCCAAACATCCATCAACAGACAAATGGACATGCAAAATGTGGTCCCTCCATACAGTGGAGGATGATTCAGTCTTCAGGAAGGAAGTACTGATACTCGCTCCAATGTGAACGACACCACAAAACACGATGTGAGTGGGAAGCCAGACACCAAGAGCCACACGGTGTATTACCCCACTGACATGAAACGGCCAGAACAGGCAAATCCATAGACACAGGAAGCGGACTCACGGTTGCCAGCGGCTGGGGGCAGAGGAGATTTCAAAGGTTCAGGGTTTAATCTTGGGGTGATGTTAGTGTTCTGGAATTAGTGGTGATGGCTGCACAGTATTGTGAATACAGTAACACTTTAAAATGATGATGATGGATTTCACGTTATGTGAACAGCATCATAATATAAAACAGTTTTAAAAATTTAATCCTTTGAAAATGTAAAAATCAGAACCAACCACACTGAGCCAAGCTGGCTTTGGCCTCCAAGCTGTCATTTACCAACTGGGGTGCTCTAAACCACCCGGCACAAGTCCAGCTTCCTCTTTCCTGCTGGCACCCCTTCTCTCCCCCTGCCCTGGGTGGCCTCATCAGGCAGAGTTCCAGACGCCTCCCGCACCATGACAAACCATCCCACATGGCCGACACCTCCACCTGAGCATCCACACACAGCCCCACCTGGGTACTGATTAATGGAGCCTCAAACGGCAGGCACCTCACAGACACAGAGCAGCCCTCCAGCTGCCCCGGCCTCACATACCTCAGCAGGGGCCCACGCTTACCCAGAGAATCAGGCAACCTGGGATCACCCCAGACTTCTCACTCTCACTGATCTCCCCCACTCATAATCGACATCATCGTCCACTCTACCCCCAACACATGGGAAGCCCCGGGTCCTTGTCACTGTCCATTCTGTCCCCATCACACAGGAACCCCCTCTGGTCCTCGTCACCATTCACTCTGTCTCCATCACTGTTCACTCTGTCCCCATCACCGGTGGATCCTTGTTACCACCCATTCTGTCCCCATCACTGTCTACTCGGTTCCCATTACTTGGGGACTGTCTCTGGTCCTTGTCACCATCCTCTCTGTCCCCATCACTGTCCACTCTGTCCCCATCACCCGGGGCCCCTCTCCGGTCCTTGTCACCATCCTCTCTGTCCCCATCACTGTCTACTCTGCCCCCACCACCTGGGGCCCCTCCCTGGTCACCCAACAGCCTCCTGACCCCTCATGGTCAGCACAGCAGCAGAACTGCCTCCCAGATCCCTCCGGTGGCTCTCACAGCCCAGCTCCTTCTCCCTCTTCTCTCCCTCAGCTCCTGACCCTGCCCGTCTCCTTGGCCATTCCTCAAGCACACCCACTCACTCTCATCGCAGGCCACCACACGCCACCAGAAACAGTCCCCCATGAAACAGGCCCTGCCCACAGCACCTCCTCCCACCCTTCCCTGGCCTGCTCCTTCCTCTCTCTGCCCTCGGCCACAGCACAGAAGCCCACATCTGCCCATCTGTTTCTCATGAGACTCCCCACCTTGACTGTGCAGGAACCCTGAGCACAGAGCCTCTGAGTAAACCCCAGGGCCTGGCTCGGGGAAGGGGGTCACTGTCCGCTCCATGAACCACGAAGATACAAAACCGAGAATCCGACTTGTTGGCAACTAGCTGGACTCCCCCAGAGAGTAGCCAGGGGGCTCCCTCTGAATGTAGAGGGGCTGCTTATCTCTGTCTCTGTCCAAGCCAGTTGTCATCTTCCACGAGGCAGGGTCTGACCTGAAGAGGACCCGCTAGCTTAGAGTGGCCACGTTCCCACCAGCGTCCAGTTTCTCATTCCTGCACCATGCACTGCTCCCCAGGAATGTTCCAGAAGGTAGATACGGTCATGAACAAGACAGTGGTGGGGGGCCTACCTCATCTTAAGGACTCACTGTCTACCGACAAGAAAGGAAAACCGACAAGAAACAACGGATTCTGAACTTCTCCTAGCCGTTTTAAAATATATAACCTAGGGTGGTGTAAGAATGACACAGGGTGGAGACTGGGGGGCTCTCTGTGGAGGTGACATTACAACCAAGGCCTGGATTACCAGACAAGAAATGATGCTGACTCAGGAGACTGAGGTGAGGCTCCAGTAAGAGGCTGTTCTTTCTGGCAAGTTCTCCCGGTCACCACTGGCCACACATCACGGCCTGCGTCTGTCTCCCCTTTAGACTCGTGTTCTCAACCGGAGCAACTCTGCCCCCCAGGGGACACTCGGGAACCCCGGAGACCTTTAGATTATCACATCCGGAAGCAACTGGTGGGTGGAGGCCAAGGGGGCTTCTCAAACACCCCTCAGTGCACAGGATGGCCCCTCACCATAAAGAACGGTCTGGCCCCCAAAACTCAAGTTAAGACACGCTACACCAAAGGCTGCCGGAGGCTAGGACTGGACTCTCTTATTCACCACCCTTAGCATGTATGGGCCACTCTCTACTTGTCAATAGCTGGCAGGCCTTGTGATGAAATAGAAAAAAAAAATGATACTTCAAAACAGTCAAACTAGGAAAACTAAGAGAGAATACCAGCCGGGCGTGGTGGGTCACACCTGTAACCCCAACACTTTTGGAGGCCAAGACAGGAGGATCACTTGAATCCAGGAATTCAAGATTAGCCTGGACAACATGGTGAAACCCTGTCTCTATTTAAAAAATGTAAAAAAGGCAGAGCACGGTGGCTCATGCCTGTTATCCCAGCACTTTGGGAGGCTGAGGTGGGTGGATCATTTGAGGTCAGGGGTTCGAGACCATCCTGGCCAACATGGTAAAACCTCGTCTCTACTAAAATTACAAAATTTAGCCAGGTGTGGTGGCAGGCACCTGTAATCCCAGCTACTCGAGAAGCTGAGGCAGGAGAATGACCTGCACCTGGAAGGTATAGGTTGCAGTGAGCCAAGATCATGCCATTGCACTCCAGCCTGGGCGAAAGAGTAAAACTGTGTCTCAAAAAAATAAAAAATAGGCCAGGCACGGTGGCTCACACCTATGATCCCAGCACTTTGGGAGGCTGAGGCGGGTGGATCACAAGGTCAGGAAATCAAGACCAACCTGACCAACACTGTGAAACCCTGTCTCTACTAAAAATATAAAAAATTAGCCGGGTATGGTGGCATATGCCTGTAGTCCCAGCTACAGAGGAGGCTGAGGCAGCAGAATCGCTTGAATCCAGGAGGCAGAGGTTGCAGTGAGCTAAGATTGCACCACGGCACTCCAGCCTGGCGACAGAAGGGAGACTCAGTCTCAATAAATAAATAAATAATAAAAATAAAAAATTTCAATTAAACTAAAAAAAAAAGTACTTTGGGAAGCTGAGGCAGGTGGATCACGAAGTCAGGAGTTAGAGACCAGCCTGACCAACACAGTGAAACCCCGTCTCTACTAAAAACACAAAAATTAGCTTGACGTGTTGGCGTGCGCCTGTAATTCCAGCTACTCAGGAGGCTGAGGCAGGAGAACCGCCTGAACCCGGGAAGTAGAGGTTGCAGTGAGCAAGACTGTGCCACCGTACTCCAGTCTGGGTGACAGAGCAAGACTCAGTCTTCAAAAAAAAAAAAAAAAGTCAGTCTCCAGAAAAAAAAAAAAAAAAGAAAGAAAAAGAGAATATCACCAGGGCCTTTGCGTGTGCGAAGCTCTGTGAGGCTTTCAGACAATGGCCTCTCAAAGGACCCCAGGGAGCCAAAATCTCAAAGGACTCCTGAAGCCATGCAAGTCATGGCCTGGACATGGGACACCTCTCATGCGTCTGTGCTAAAGCCACACAAACAACAGCCCAGACTGCTGAGAAGCAGGGCTGGAAACTTGACAGGTGCGTCAATATCAACCAGAAGCGAGTGGGCTCCCGGGTGCCCCAAAGAGAACAAACCTCTACAGCTAAGACAGGAAGCCCTGGAAATGACTGCTCCCAGGCTACAGCAAGATGAGCAAGGCCTGCTAAGTAGCTACTAAGTGAAAGTTCTTTTCAAGCCTTTCCCCAAGTCAATCGGCCTGCACCATCGTCATTGTCACCTAAGCCACCTAGGGGTATATAAGACTACCAGCCCTCCACCGGTTGGGGCCCCGCAGCTATTTAAAGGAAGAGCCAACTCCAAATACAACTATGGTGTGACTCCTGCCAAGATCTAGCCCTGAAAGACAAGTTACTCCACAGGCAGGGAAAGGCAATTTCCACATGCAGGATGCACATTTCACTTCTTTTCACTCCAGCTCTTTCTGAGTGAGTGATGGGAATAACACCCAGTGTTTCCATAGCTCTACAGAGTGTTCTGACGGATGCTGCCATTGCAAATGAGTTGGGCTTTCTCCCGCAGTCATGACTGTTCCAGAGTTTAGTCTTGCTTAGGCTTTTATGGTCTGAGGCACAAGCCCTACGTCGGGATCCGGGGGCTCCATTTGCAAACAGGAAATGGAAGGCTCTTCAGAGTTCAGCAGCCACAAGCTTCCAAGTTCCCCTTCAAAACTGAGACTCAGACAGGCGCGGTGGCTTATGCCGGTAATCCCAGCACTTTGGGAGGCCGAGGCGGGAGGATCACGAGGTCACGAGTTCAAGACCAACCTGGCCAACATGGCGAAACCCCGTCTCTACTAAAATACAAAAAAATTAGGCGGGCGTGGTGGTGCATGCCTGTAATCCCAGCTACTTGGGAGGCTGAGGCAGGAGCATCACTTGAACCTGGGAAGCAGAGGTTGCAGTGAGCCAAGATCGCGCCACTGCACTCCAGCCTGGGTAACAGAGCGAGACTCCATCTCAAACAAAAAACAAACAGAGACTTGCTCCTTGGCTTTCAGGGACAACAGGCTGATGGCAGAGTGGGTCTTGCACAGAGAAGCAGAATTTACCTTGCACACGGAATTAATACAAAAGCTGCTGCCACATTACCCTTCAGTGTTCTGTTTCCAACTGACGGCAGAGTGTCAGACCCCTAACTGGACACTCTACCATGTCTTCCATCAAAGGAGAGACCTACCAAGTGCTTCCAGCAGTAGATTCTGACACTCCCTGCTAAAATTCTGGGGGTGAGGACGGGAGGAGGTTGGAAGAGCTGGTTCACTTATACCAGCAGTTCTCAATAGGGGCACTTTTGCCCCCAGGGAGACACCTGGCAATGTCTGAATATGATTCTGGCTGTCAGAACTGAGTGAAGGGCTGGTGGGTGCAGGCTACAGACGCTGGCTGCTAAACATCCCATAATGCACTGGGAAGCCCCCAGCAGCAAAGAACTATGCAATAGTGCCAATGTGGAAAAAAATAACAACGGTCATCTTACCAAAGGGAATCTTAAATAGGCTTTCTTTTTCTCATAGGAGCCAGTGAGCTCAAGGATAAAGAGACCACAGAGATAGAAGGGGCAGTGAGCCAGGCACAGTGGCTCACTCCTGTAATCTCAGCACTGTGAGAGGCCAAGGTGGGCAGACTGCTTGAGGCCAGGAGTTCGAGACCAGCCTGGGCAACACAGTGAGACCCTGTCACTACAAATAAATAAATAAATAAATAACCTGGTCGTGGTGGTGCACACCTGTAGTCCTAGCTACTTAGGAGTCTGAGATGAGAGAACTGCTTGAGCCCAGGAGGTCGAGGCTTCAGTGAGCTATGATAGGGCCACTGCGCTCCAGTCTGGACAACAGAGTGAGACTCTGTCTTTAAAAAAAAAAAAAAAGGCTGGGTGCAGTGGCTCATGCCTGTAATTCCAGCATTTTGGGAGGCCAAGGTGAGCAGATCACAAGGTCAGGAGATTGAGACCATCCTGGCCAACATGGTGAAACCTTGTCTCTACTAAAAAAAACAAAAACTAGCCAGGCATGGTGGTGTGTGCCTGTAATCCCAGCTACTCGGGAGGCTGAGGCAGGAGAATCACTTGACCCCGAGGGGCGGAGGCTGCAGCGAGCTGAAGCACCACTGCACTCCAGCCTAGGTGACAGAGCAAGACTCTGTCTCAAAAGAGGCTGGGCATGATGGCTCACACCCGTAATCCCAGCACTTTGGAAGGCCAAGGCAGGCAGATCACTTGAGGTCAGGAGATCAAGACCAGCATGGCCAACATAGCAAAACCATGCCTCTCCTTAAAATACAAAAATTAGCCGAGCATGGTGGCCTGTAATCCCAGCTACTCAGGAGGCATGCCTGTAATCCCAGCTACTTGGGAGGCTGAGATAGGAGAACTGCTTGAATCTGGGAGGCGGAGGTTGCACCGAGCTGAGATTGCACCACTGCACTCCAGCCTGGTTGACAGAGCCAGACTCTGTCTCAAAAAAAAAAACAAAAACAAAAAAAGAGGGCAGCACCTATCACCCAAGAAGGAACCAAAGCAAGGCCGGGAGTCCCAACTGAGCTAATGATCCTATCGACAATTCCATGAAACACAGCCATCATAAAAGTGGCTATTCACACATCATCTCAACCACTTTATTTCATAGGTGGTTCTGAGAGCGATCAGAGGCAGACGACCACATGAGCAAGTACAAGGGCAAGCCTGCATGGTACGCTCGCTGGGAATGCCTCAGGCCCAGATCTCAGACTTCACTCAAAATTATGCTTTAGGAGGATACCTCCCTGACATCCACTCTTGATTTAAATCTTCCAAACGGATCAATTCGGGAGGCAGAGGCTGCTTGTGTAGGTGTTTCCGTATCTATTTTGATTTGTGCTAGAAGCAATGAGCATGTCTAGAAAAAGAATGGATCTTAAGTGGCTTTCTAGCAATGACACAAGACAGACACGTGGCCCAACCTGAGTAGCAAGATATACGTGGTGAAGGCCGAGAACACCCGAATCGCTATAGTGGCATACCTGGCACGTCAGAGGCGACTGTATGTTTAACTTGCCGTTCTTGGGAATGTCTATTCTGTATCCGAGGGGAAGAAAAGCATTGAATCCAACAATGAGGTCAGGGTGCTCGTGGAAGAGCTGGGAGACACGTCTGATGACTCCAGGAGTATCGATACTAGAAGAAACGAGAGTGGGTCTTGGGAAGCAAATAAAAAATGAAATCTGTTCCCCACTCCCTTGATACTGCCACATAATAACCTTCTCCACAGACAACAAAGCAAGCTAATGTGATCCACCAGGCACAGTGGCTCACACCTGTAATCCCAGCACTTTGGGAGGTCAAGGCAGGCGGATCACCTGAGGTCAAGAGTTTGAGACCAGCCTGGCAAACACGGCAAAACCCTGTCTCTACTAAAAATACAAAACTTAGGCATGGTGGTGTGTGCCTGCAATCCCAGCTACTCAGGAGGCTGAGGCACAAGAATCACTTCAACCCGGGAGACAGAGGTTGCAGTGAGCCAAGATCGTGCCGCTGCACTCCAGCCTGGGCAAAAGACCAAGACTCCAACTCCAAAAAAAAAAAAAAAAAAAAGGTGCCCCATGAGATAGCATCTGAGTGGCTAGGCCTGGGCTCCCTGTGCCCTTTTGGTGAGAACCAGAAAATACTGACATCGCTCAGCTCCCCCAAAACACTCCACAAATGAGCACTTGGTTCTGAAAATGTCAGGAGAGCCAACCACAAGTCCTGGACTCCCAGAAGTGGCAGGAGGCCAAAGTCCTCTAAGCAATGTGAAAAATTCCCTCATTTAGTATCAGATAGGGATGACTATGACACAGGTTTCCATCTGACCAAACGACTGCAATGCATAAACACCAACGGTGCTGCCAAGTATGGGAAACGTGTAAGATAAATAGGAGGGGAGAGATGGGGTCTCCCTCCCGACTGCATCACAGCCCAGCCCTTAGCACTGGGCTCCTCCTGGAAGGAGATCAGGCCAGCCCCACCAAAGGGGGCAGCAGCATGGTAGGGATGTGACCCGAACGCATCTGAGTCAGAAGGTCGGAGTTCTAGTACCACCTCTGCCACTTAGGTGGGTCCCTCACCCACTCCAAGCCCCACTGAGCCTCCTATAAAAACAAGTGCATGATCCCAGGGTTCCCCACCTATCTGTAATCCTCCTTGATTCTGGGCCTGCAATATCAGCTCGTGTGTTTTAAACGTTTTCTGTATGCCAGCTCCCTTACTAAGCATTTTATGCGTCTTACTTCCAAGCAGGCCTGGGACTCCAGTGAGCCCAGAGAAGCATCTTGAGGACAAGATTAAAGGGGAAGAGGGTGTCAAAAATTTCAATCATCAAGACAAGTAACATTTTACAGCGCTTGAAAAAAAAAATCAAAATGGGTCCCACCAAATCTTTCATGAACAAAACTTATTCAAAAATCAACATATTAAATCAAGGCAAGATTCATTCGACTCTATAAGTGTGCACGGCCTCGCCTTCCCTGGCTCCCCCCAGGTCCCTGCCCTCCTTTCAGGAATCCCCACGAAGCTCCACAAGGTGGGTACTACCCATTTCCATTTTTGTTACGAGAAGGAGCCAAGGTTCTGAGAGATTCGACAACCCGCGCAAGGTCACCCGGCTAAGGGGGCAGCGTGGAGAGGGGAGGTCCCACCCCGCTAGGCCCGATTCCGGCCCAGGGGGGTCCCCCGAGGTGGAGAGGGGACCCGCGGGTACCTCTGGCTTTTGAACTCTTTCATGATCTCCAGGAAGCCGTTGTAGGTGGCGGGGTCGCTGCCAAAGCGGATCTTCACCTGGTCCAGATAGGTGAGGGCGTCTTCAACCTGCAGAGAGGGGAAGGGTCCCGGTGGGCCAGGGCCGCGGGAGGAGGGGACAAGGGGCTGGGATCCCTGGAAGGGAAGGGGACAGGCCAGACCTTCGGAGGGCCAAGGTGAGAGGTGAGGAGTGAGGGGTCCGCGGGCCAGGCAGAGGGGAGGCTGAGGCGGGGCCGGGGCCAGGGCCGGGCGGGGCCTGGGTGAGGGGCGCCTGCCCGCGGGGTCCAGAAGATGAGGTCCCCGAGGGAGGGCGGGGACGCCACTCACGTGCACCGGCAGCTTCTCGTGGCCCGCGGAGCCCGAGCGACCCCAGCGGGCGCCGCTCAGCCCCCGGCCCGCGGGGCCGCCGCCACCGCTGCCGCCGCCAGCGTGCGCCATGTTCGAAGTCCGAGCTGCACTCCGCCCCGCCCCCGCCCGAGGGCCTCCCGCGCATGCGCAGCCTCCGCCTTTGGAGGCGGGATTTGATGACGTTAGAGGGGCGGTGCTCTTTGAGGGTCTCCTCTGAGGATCTACTCGTTAAAATTGCTATCATAATTTACGATTTATATAGCAGGGGTAGGCGAACCAAGACCCGCCGCCTGCTTGGTCTGGCCCCGCAAGCTCAGAATGATTTTTACATGTTTACGTAGCTGGGGGGAAAATCCAAAGGAGAAGAATAGTCTATGACCAGTGAAAAGTTTGTGAAATGCACATTTGAGGGTCCCTGAATAAAGTTTTATTGGCACACAGACACGCCCGCCGATTTACCTAGGATCTCAGCCTGCTTTTGCACAACAGAGTAGCTAGTTGCTAAAGATCCTACAGATCTGCAGAACCTGATGTATTTACAATCTGGCCTTTTATGGAAAACGTCTGTGGGCCCCTGCTTTATAGAGCTGATGGGACAATGAAGTATGAGCACCCAGCGCCCTAATACAGGGCCTTGCGTGGTGAATTTTTGCTAAACGGCCTTTGAGTTAGTCTTACTCCTCCATCTTCACTTCCCTTTCCTTGGTCCCATCACTTCCCATCTGGACCGGTTTAGGAGCCTCCTAACCCTGGTATTTTCTCAGCCCTGGTACTGTCAAGAACTTCAGGCTGGTGGTGGTGGCTCACGCCTGTAATCCCAGCACTTTGGGAGACAAAGTCAGGAGAATTGCTTGAGGTTAGGAGTTCAAGACCACCTGGGCAGCATAGCAAGATCCACGTCTCTACTAAAAAAAATGAAAGTGAATAAATTAGCTTGGCGTGCTGGTGCGCACCCGTAGTTCCAGCTGCTCGGGAGGCGGAGGCAGGAAGATTGCTTGAGCCCAAGAGTTCAAGGCTGCAGTGATCCATGAACTTGCCACCGAACTCCAGCCTGGGAAGCATAGCAGTGTTTTTTGTTTGTTTTTTTAGAGCATCTCATCTCAAAAAAAAAAAAAACAGAAAAAGAAAAAAACTCAGGCCAGGTGCAGTGGCTCACGCCTATAATCCCAGCATTTTGGGAGGCCAAGGTGGGCAGATCATGAGGTCAAAAGATTGAAACCATCCTGGCCAACATGGTGAAACCCTTGACTCTACTAAAAATACAAAAATACCGTGTGTGGTGGCGCACACCTGTAGCCCCAGCTACTCGGGAAGCTGAGGCAGGAGAATTGCTTGAACTCAGGAGGTGGAGTTTGCAGTGAGCCGAGATTGCACCACTGCACTCCAACCTAGTGACAGACTCCTTCTCAAAAAAAAAAAAGGAAAAAAACTCGGCTCATTCCACCACTGCTCCCAAACCTCCAAGGTCTTCCGCTTTCTTTTTTTGTTGTTGTTGCCCAGGCTGGTCTTGAACTCTTGAGTTCAGGCAATCTGTCTGCCTTGGCCTCCCAAAGTGCTGGGATTACAGGCATGAGCCACCTCGAAAATCCTGCAGGAAAAGGTTTCTAAAAACCAGTTCTGACAGCCTGCAGTGTAGGTGCTTATGAAGCAGGAGTGGCAAGGAACAAACCTCTCAAACGCCAAACTGAGGAAGGAAGTGGCTTTTTTATTTGGCTGGGAATTTCGAGGGGCAACAGCCTCACTCACCGAGCTCCCCAAGCTGCAGCTTCTCTCCCCTTTTATAGGCTTACACTGCTAAAGGGGAAACTGAGGCAGAACTATGTTATTGTCCATTTGCTGGATGTCTGACCTTACAATCTTTTGGCTTCATCGATTTGCTAATTGATATGCAGTGTGAGTGGGGACCAGCAGGGGAAGGGGCTTACAGAGACAAGACAAAAGCAACAAGCCATTTGTTGGCAGAGGTGTTTCCAGGACGGAGCCTGGTCCGTGGAGATGTGGGGGCATGAACCAGTGCTGGGCTCCAGCCAGCAGGGATAACATTCATTTGCAGCTCTTTCAAGGTTAACAGATAGCAGAGACGCTGGGAACTAAAAAGGGAGTCATTTCCCCAGCTCTTTGGTATTTTACTTCATTTTTTTTTCCTTCTTCACCCTCCTTCCCATCTGGAAGGGAGGGAGGGAGGAGGTGAAATTGAAGGAGGCAAGCGGGTCTCCTCTCTCACTTAGATTTCATCTCATTAGAGATAGTGAGACCTATCTCTAATGAGGTAAACACCTACATTGCAGACCATCAGACTCTGTCCTTAGGAACCTTTTCCTGCAGGATTTTCAACCCAAGCAAACTGCCTCCATGCAGAACCTCACACCATTGCCTGACCGACCCGCCTGCTTCCTGGCCCAAAGCATGGGCTCTCGCCATTTCCGTAGCCAGAAGTCCTGTCATGCCTCTTTGTTATCAAGAAAACACCTACGCATCCTTCTAAATGCAACCCAAATATCCCCTTCCCTCAGGAAGCTTTCCCAGTCGCCTTCTGTGTCCTCCCACAGTCCCTTGTATGTCATGTTTGTTTTGAGGACCATCTCTAACGCAAATCCCTGACTCAGCCACTCAGTCAGCATTTATCGAATAAATGAACATTCAATTAATGACCAAGTGCATTCACTTGTTATCAGTGAAAAGGAGCAGGAAAGTTGGGAGTAAATTGGCATTGAATGCGTCGTTTACCAGGCACTGTGCTGTTAGGAATAGAATGGTAAAAAAGAACAGAAATTTGGCTGTTAAGAGCTTTCAGTCTTTCAGGATAGACAGGAATCTAATAATCACACAAATGTAAAGTTTCACATGTAACAAATACTTCAAAGAAAAGGTATACATGTAACAGCTCCTAAATTTCTATTGCTATGGCTATGTAACAAATCAGCCCTTGACAATCTCAGTACTTTGGGAGGCCAACGTTCGGCGGGTAGGGGGCGGATCCCTTGAGGCCAGGAGTTCAAGACCAGCCTGGGCAACATGGCAAGATCCCATCTCTACAAAAACATTGAAGAAAAATGGAGCAAAAAATAAAAAATAAAAACATTGTAAGGTCTGGGCTTTCCATAAAAGAAAAAGAAAAAGCAGCCCAAGACTTAGAAGCGTCGAATGACAACAATATTCACGGGACAAGGAGCTCACAGTTATATCCCAGCACTTTGAGAGGAAGAAGTGGATCAAATGAGGCCAGGAGTTCAAGACCAGCCTGAACAAGATGGTGAAACCCCATCTCTACTAAAAATACAAAAATTAGCCAAGTGTGGTGGCACACACCTATAATCCCAGCTGCTCAGGTGGCTGAGACATGAGAATGGCTTGAACCCAGGAGGCAGAGGTTGCAATGAACTGAGATTGCACCATTGCACTCCAGTCTGGGGAACAGAGCAAGACCTTGTCTCAAAAAAAAAAAAAAATGACATTCATTTTACTCTTCAATCTGCAATTTGGGCAGGCTTGGGAAGAATAACTCAACCTTGGCATCAGCAGGGATGGCTCAAAGTCTGGGGGCTGGAATCATCTGAATGTTTGCTCACACACATATGTGTCAGTTGCTACAGGCTACAGGCTACAGGCTACAGGCTGAGACCCTCACTGGGCCGTTGCTTGGAATACCTACATGTGGTCTCCATGAAACCTGAGCTTCTTCACAACAAACGTTCTAAGAACAAGTGAGCGGGCCAGATGCAGTGGTTCATGCCGAGGCAGGTGGATCACCTGAGGTTGGGTGTTCGAGACCGGCCTGACCAACATGGAGAAACCTCATCTCTACCAAAAATACAAAATTAGCTGGGTGTGGTGGCACATGCCTGTAATCCCAGCTACTCAGGAGGCTGAGGCAGGAGAATTGCTTGAACCCGGGAAGCAGAGATTGCGGTGAGCCAGATTGCACCACTGCACTCCAGCCTGGACAAAAAGAGCAAAAAACTCTGTCTCAAAAAATAGACGAGTTTCCCAGGCTACAGAGAGGGAGACGAAGAAAGAGAGTACAAGATAATCCCGGAGCAGCCAGAGGGGTGAACACGCAGCACCTTACACGCTGAGTTCAAGCTTTAATGCTGGTGGAAACTGCCCAAGGGCTTTGAGCAGAGACGCTGCAAGTCCAGGTTTGCATTTGAAAGTGATCACTCTGGCTGTTCTGCAGGAAAGTGCCTGGAGGGGAGCCAGGGAGGCTGTTCCATCATTTAGGCAAAGGACGATGGTGGCTTAGACCAGGATGGGAGCAGTGGAAGTAGAGAAGTGAATGGAAGGGAGTGGTATTTAGAAAGTAAAGATTCATGGCTCCCAGCCAGGAAAGGGATTCTGCTTCGTTTCAGTGCTTCCTGTATGAAGAGCAGCGAAGGCAGGCTGAACGCTCTGTGGCCGCCAGATGTCTGGACGGTCCATTTCTTACCAAAGCCTCCCAGTGTCCAGACCCCCCCAGAGAGGGTTTATGGATTTCGCGCAAGAAAGAATTCAGGGCGAGTCTCTCAAGTGAAAGCAAGTTTATAAGGAAAATAAAGGAATAAAGAATGGCGACGCCATAGACAGAGCAGCCTCGAGGTCTGTGGTTGCCCCCCCCCCTTTTTTTTTTTTTTTTGAGACGGAGTCTCCCTCTGTCGCCCAGGCTGGAGTGCAATTTCAGCTCACTGCAACCTCCACCTCCTGGGTTCAAGCAATTCTCTGCCTCAGCCTCCCGAGTAGCTGGGACTACAGGTGCCCACTACCAAGCCCAGCTAACTTTCTTTTTTTTTTTTTTTTTTTTTTTTTTTGTATTTTTGGTTTTCCACCGGGTTAGCCATGATGGTCACGTTCTACAAAAATCGTGATCCACTGCCTCGGGCTACCAAAGGGCCGGG
>CAUYLG010052157.1:0-13539 GCA_963573385.1 Cacajao melanocephalus | reverse complement strand
ATACCAGGTATCTGTCTTATCCCGGGTTCCCTAGAGGAACAGAACTAATGGATTATATATATATATAAGAAATATATTTCATATATATAAAAATATATTTCATATATGTTTTCATATATATATTCTTATATATATGAATATATTTCTTATATATTCATATATATTCCATATATATTCTTATATATAGAATATATATAATATACATATATATAAGAATATATATGAAATATATATGAAATATATATGAAATATATTCCATATATATGAAATATATATATTCCATTAGTTCTGTTCCTCTAGGGAACCCCGAAAAATACAGATACCTTGAGCATTTTGGCTGTTACTTCCTAGTTAAAAAAATAAATAAATAAAATAAAATACAGTGTTGGAAATCCAGCCCATTTGCTTGAATACTGGCTGGATTCTTTAAATCAAAAGTCATTAAAGATTATTAGAAAGTCAAGATGGCAGATAGGAGACAAAAGTAGCTGGCAGCCCCAGCTTGGATGGACAAAGCAGCATGTGAAGACTCGCACTGTGAACTTTTGCTCCAGAACCACTGCAGGAATATACCAGGAAAATAAAATAAAATAAGTATAAAAAGATAATAAGAAGATTCTGAGAGAATCCACAGACCCTTTGAAGGAAGTGGATTGTTTGCAGGACTTGGGAGACAGCCCAAATACTGTGAGTGCCCAAGCTGTGACAGTGGGACAGGGGAATTTTCTGCCCCTAAACACACACCCTCACTGGGAAACCTGAAGGTCTAGATCACAGGAGAAGAATTTGACCTTAGATGGAGCTGGAAGCCATCATTCTCAGCAAACTAGCAAAGGAATGGAAAACCAAACACTGCATGGTCTCACTAATAAGTGGGAAGTTAAACAATGAGAACACATGGACACAGGGAGGGAAACATCACACACCAGGGCCTGTCGAGGGGTTGGCGACAAGGAGAGAGAGCATTAGGACAAATACTTAATGCATGCGGCGCTTAAAACATAGATGACAGGTTGATAGGTGCAGCAAACCACCATGACACATGTATACCTATGTAACAAGCCTGCACATTCTGCACATATATCCCAGAACTTAAAATAATTAAAAAAAAAAAAGATTCCAGTTCTGTCTATCTGGCTCTGAAGTTTCTTTTTAAAAAATAACAGCCATCCGGGAGTGTAAATTAGTCCAACAACAACAACAACAATAATAATAAGTAATAATAAAAAAATAACAGCCACCCTTTGAAAAGCACTTGCTGTATGGTAGACGTTGCCAAGTGTCACTCCTTCCACAGTATATAAGTCCATGCAATACTGGATCTGAGATGGATGGGGAAGTCATTGATCAATTTATATGGCACGGTCGAATAAGAATAAAACCACACTTGAATTTTTCATTGTCATCAATTCCAGAGTGTGGAGAAGTATGGCAGATAGCTTAGAGACAGATTATTGTTAGGAGACTTGAGCAGGAAAAACTAGCTTACGTAAAATCAGAATTCAAGTCCTATTCTTGCCTTCTGCAGCCTCTGTGACTTTGTACATGCCATATAATCTTTTTGGCATTTGTTTTTTTTTTATATATAAATTATGACTTACCATTTACATTATTGAAGAAGTCAAAGGCTGGGATTCATCTTTGATTGTTTTTATTCATTCCCCATCAAAACCATCAGCAAGTCCTCCTAAAGGTATCTTAAAGATCTATCCCCGTATCCATCTGCTTACCTCCATCTCCAGTGCAATAACTCTTTCTGAACCACCATCATTACTTGTTTAGTCTATTGCAATTGCCTCCCAACTGGCATCCCCACACCCATTCTTGCCTCCTTAAAATCTCTTCTCCACAGAACTGCCAGAGTGGCCTTTCCAAATACAATTCTAACCTCTTTTTCTGAATGTTTTACTTTCCTGGATTATTTCATTTCAAAATCAAGTCACCAAGAAAATGAGTTACTTAATGGGATCATGTCTCTTTTCTCTTAAAATCTTCATGAGACCCTCACACACCCACCCATTGCACTTAAAATAGACTCCAAACTCCTTATTATGGCCATAAAGATCCTTAATGGCATGTCTCCTGCCTGTGCCTCTGACCTCACACTCTATCACACTTCTCCTCACTCTAAGTAATATGCCATCCCAGCCCCCAGTCTATGCCTTGAAAATGTCAGCCTCAGGCTTTGCACTTGCTGTGCCTTCTGCCTGGAGTTCTTTTTCCCTAGCTGGCTGCTTCTCCTTTGTAAAAGAGAACATCCTTAGCCACCACCCCAAACTTGCTCCATCATATTGCCCTGTTCTGTTTTATTTTTGGCAGTCTCATCACTTGAAATCCTCTTATTTAATTGACTTTTTGCTTATTGGCTTTTGCCTTTCTATCACGGGCATGTAAATGTCTTGAGATCACCAACCTTGTCTTACATGTTCAAAGCACACCTAGAAAATGTTCCTTAAATATCCACTGGATGAATGGATGTATCATAGGTTTGCTATGAGGTTGGTAGAAGATTTAGCTATATGAAATTACTCAGAGAACAAGGCTGATAGAGACTTTGCCATTTTATGATGTCACTGTCTCCATATATGGTTTCCAGGAGCATTGAATTAGGAGAAGAGAGTACAGAAAACTCATACCTGGAGACAGGAGGAAAAGCCTGTGGGACACTCTCTGCACCTCAGTAGGTCTCCCCTGTAGAACTGCAACATGCAAACTCATACCCCTTAAATAAATGTCCTAGACCAGAAGTGACTTGTATCACTTCCACGTGGAGTTTATTTTTCAGAACTAGAATTGAATGGCCTCATTCTAGCTTTAAGAGACATTGGGAAATGAAAGAGGAGCATGCATAGAATGTACACCCATTACAGCAGACCAAGATGAGAAAACTGAGGAAAAGGGGAATAAGAAACCTGCTCAGTGTCAAAGAGCTGCTGACTGGTAAAAGCTAGACATGCCCAGGCTGCCTGATGACAAAGCCTATCTTCTTGTCCGTACCCTCATGCTGCAGTTCCACAGGGGAGATCTACTGAGGTGCAGAGAGTGTCCCACAGGCTTTTCCTCCTGTCTCCATTCTTTTCAGAAAAGTGACTGCTCCTTCTGCTTTAGTAACAGAGGTTTTGTTTTGTTTTGTTTTGTTGTTTTTGTTTGTTTCTTTCTTTGTTTTGTTTTTGGTACTTTGATGCTTTGGGTGTTTAAGGTTTAGTTTACCACAGCCAGTCAACTACCCCTGCCTTCTCACCTCTCCAGTGACTGGCCACAGAAAGCTAAACATTAAACACCCAAAGTATCAAAGCTTGCCACTCGGTCCTGGCAGAGATGTCTCCAGAAATCTTCAGCCATGACTTTCATCAGAAATATTTCCTTCCCAGATTCAGTGAAAATACTGGCGATCTCTCATTCTCTAATACCCCAAAAATGGCTCCAGTAGAAAAATCATAGTATAAGCACTATCTGTGACTACCTTGGTTTATCCAATGCAATATCACTATCAGCCTTGTATCTAAATGCCTGGGCCAGGTGCTTTGCAGGTTTGGTATCACATAATCCTTTCAATGATCCCATGCAACAAATCTTATTCATAAATCCTGCTTCATTTTACAAATGACAAGACCAAACTTTGAGGGGAAATGGTTCGCCCAAGAGCCTTCTTGTAAGTGCCTGAGGCAGGACTTAAGCTCAAGACTTTAGGATTTCAAAGACCCTGCATTTTGCCAGGATACCAAATTGTTCCTCTGAGAAGCCCAAATGAATAAAAAGAGCCAACATCAATTATGCTCAGCACTATGTGCTACATGCTTTTTATAAATGATTTCATCTAATTCTAATAAACAAATGAACAAGAAAAGAAAATGCACTGGGAGATAGGTATTGTTGTTATCATTTCTATTTTACAAATAAAGAAGGTGCCAGGTGCTATGGCTCATGCCTGTAATCCTAGCACTTTGGGAAGCTGAGGCAGGCAGATCACCGGAGGTCAAGAATTCGAGACCAGTTTGGCCAACATGGTGAAACCCCGTATTTGCTAAAAATATAAAAATTAGCCGGGTGTGGTGGCAGGTGCCTGTAATCCTAGCTACTTTGGAGGCTGAGGCAGGAGAATCACTTGAACCCAGTTGCAGTGAGCTGAGAGCATACCATTGCACTCCAGACTGGGTGACAGAGCAAGATTCCATCTCAAAAACAAAATAAAACAAAACAAAATAAACAACAACAAAAAAAATTAAGGAAGGTGAGGCCCAGAGCAAGGAGGTCCACAAAGATCACAGAGGGTAAGTGGCAGACCTAAGGCTCAAACTCAGACCTTTCTGCCTCCAGACCTCTAGAGCACAGGCTCTTTTCTATTAGACTACACTGCCTCTCAGCCATCATTTAAGCTGTCATGGGGATACAGGGCTGGAAAAGGGGAGCAGGTTAGCCACAGAGAGCCAGTGAAAATGTACCATTGGACCTAGTTCATTCACACCCCTAGCCATGCCTCAGGAATTGGAGGTGACTTCATACACACGGTGTGTTTTTCTAACTGATTATCTGCCCATGGAGGCCTAGATTTGTTTCTGTCCTATTTTGCCAGAGCATCTCCTCCCCTTACTGAACCAACCAATTTCTGACAAATTCTCTCTTCAAGATCCCCCTCTGCTGTGACCAGGAGCCAAGTTCTGCTGTGTGCATACTTCTGAGGAGCACCTGATCAGACAGAACTGAACCTACAAAAGAGAACTGAACCTTCTTTTCCATACCTATCTGGGACCTAACCCAGGTATGTCCTAAACAGTACCAGGTAAGACAGAGGTGAAGAACAGCTTCTCTCTCTCTCTCTCTTTCTCTCTCTCCCTCTCCCTCCCTCTCTCTCTCTCTCTCTCTCTCACCATATATATGTGTGTGTGTGTGTGTGTGTGTGTGTGTGTGTGTGTGTGTTAAAATCCAATTTTAAGTTCTGCCAATGCTACTTACAAGTTGTGTGACCTTGGGCAAGTCACTTAACTTCTTAGCACTTCACTTCAGAGGCAAAATGACAATGGTGATATTGGGTGAGAGGAATAAATGGGAATGTACATGTAATATGTTTAGCACAGTGACTGGCATATAAATGGGGATTGGTTTAGTGTTAGGCAGCTCTGAATGTGCTGAGCCTTGCGAGACAGGAACAAAGTCAGAGGTGAATGTTTGAAAGAAATATTTTCTATCTATGCAGAAGGTGGCTCACTTTCTATAAAGTGAATGCCTTTTAAAAAATTATCCAAGCATGGTAGTACGTACCTGTAGTCCCAGCTACTTGAAAGGCTGAGGCAGGAGGAGATCAAGGCTGCAGTGAGCTATGATCACACCACTGCACTCCAGTCTAGGTGGCAGTTTCAAAAAAAAACTGCTAACACCTAATGTGCAGGGGGTTGGCTTCAGAATTTACTGGGAGTTAAAAGGTACTGCAACATTTATTGAGTCCTTACTGTGTACTTCATTCAGTGCCAGCAAGGTGATTTATATAGATTATCACACTAATCCTAATGAGAAGCTGAGAAGAAGGAATTATTACTGTGATCTTAAGTTCAGAAACACGAACAGTGCCAAAGACCCAACTGGTAGATGACAGACAAATGTCTAGCCCTGGCTCTGTAACTCTGGGATACCACTGCCTCTGTAATTCTGGGATACCCTATACAAACAGTAAGCATTTTGCCTCATTAAATAGCTTTACTAGTCCCAAGTCTTGTGATGTCAAAGCTTAGTTGCAGGAGCTGTTTAAGGCCCTGTGTATCTAGGAATATTGTGAGGAGCACAGCTGCCTCTCAAAACCGCAATGTTAAATTGCTTTCAGAATGCATTTTAAGCACTTCAGAAAATTGTTCTTTAAAATGATTTCATAGGATGTGCTTTGACGGTATGCTCTAACAGAGTAGGAACTCTTTCAGCTAATGAATCTCCAATAGTATCTAAAATTATACATGATACATCTATGATAAATATTCGAGAAGTAAAAAATATGTTTTTCTATAACTCAGACATTGTGTGGGTGCACTGGCTTTTCTCTGACTTTCATCACTCAGTTTTCTGAATTATGACAAAGAAGGGAAAAATCTAACATTTTGCTGAGTACTTACTATGTGTCAAGCATGGTGAGAAATAGACAAACTAAGCTTTGTGAAGTCAAATCTAAAGGCAGATTTGGATGAAAATAGAGATAGAGAGACAGAGATGGAGATAGAGACAGAGAGAGAGACAGAGGCAGAGATAGAGATAGATATAGAGACATGAATTGCTTAACAATCAGGATACATCTGAGAAATGCATTGTTAGGTGATTTCGTTATTATGGGAACTCATACAGTGTACTTACACAAACCCACACTGCATAGCCTTCTATACATATATGCTATATGCTATAGCCCATTGCTCCTAAGCTACAAACCTGTGTAGCTTGTTACTGTATTAAATACTGTAGGCAGTCGTGACATAATGGTACTTGTTTATTGAAACATAGAAAAGGTACAGTAGAAATGTGTCATTATAATTTTGTGGGCCACCCTGTATATATGATCCATCTCTGACAATAACATCATATTGTAGCACATGACTATTGTGTAGATGTGTTATTAATATAGACATCAATATCAATGTATAGATATATATAGATAGTCATATAGGTATAAATGTAAATATTGGCATAGATATAGATACAGAAATAGATATAGCTAGGAAGCTTAATATATATACAGAGATAGACATAGATATCTCTGATTTTCAGTCCTCAACACTTTGAGATCAGTATCTTATATATCTAGATAGATAGATAGATAGATAGACAGACAGATAATCAGTGAAAAAGCTGGACACATCCCAGTTCTGTGGTGTCCACGTTCAGGCATTCATCCCCATTCCTTCTCTTAAGACCGTAATTCCAAAAGTTAAGGGAATTTTATTTTTCCTCTGGCTTAACTACTCGTTAAGAGCTTCCCTAAAAAGTGTGTTAGCCAGCAATAGCTCTTATTTCTAAAGTACTTGTTCATACTAAACGCTTTTTGCAGGATATCATTCATTCATCACCATGACTTCAGGTAACAGGTGCTGTCAGTATGCCTATGTTTTTATAGGGATGTTAAATAAATTGCCCCAAGTTATGTGAGTGGTAAATGAAAGTGCTGGAATGTGAACCCGTGTTGTTTGATTTCTAGGGCCATGCTGTCAGCCACCGCGGTTCTCCGCAGCTGGGCACTGTGTTTGGCCCTCTCATGAGATGAAGATTAAATTAAAATTACAAACACATTTGTAAGATGATGCCAAAGTCATTTCTTCTTTATTTGATCAAGAGGAGTACTTCGGTTTGCTAGGACTGCCATGCAAATTGCTAATGACTGAGTGACTTAAACAACAGAAATTTATTTTCTCAAAGTTCTGAAGACTGGAGGTCCAAGATCAGGGTTTTCTCTAGGGTCTTTTTCCTTGGCTGTCTTTACATTCACATGGTCTCCCTCTGTGGGTGTCTATGTCCTAATCTCTTCTTCTTATAAGGACATGAGCCATATTTGATTAGGGCCCACCCTAATAACTTATTTTAACTTAATTACCTTTTTAAAGACTCCATCTCCAAAAACAGTCATATTCTGAAATATTAGGGTTCAAACTTCACTACATACATTTATGGGGGACACAATTCAACCCACAATAACTGGTTAATGGATTTCCTCACTATATCTCTCCCTTTTGTTTTGGTCTTTAGTCACTTAGTAAGGGGTGGTTTGTACTGTCTTCAGGAAAAACAGTGGGTCTATATTTGAAGGGAGATCCTGAAGTCATATATACACCTGCAAAGAAAAATTGCAAATGAGTTTGATATTCTCACCCTAACTAAGCTCGTGCCTGTGGAAGAAGGTGTGTGTTGGGAAAATGTAGCAGAGGTGGTGGGCTTCCAGAACCAACTTGGCTATAATATTAAAATTGCTTCGTGTCTTTGGGGAAATTCCTGCCTCTCTTGGGATTCTGGCCTAGATTAGAGATTTTAAGCTCAAATATACACAGGGGCTGGACAGCTACAATAAGTGACGAAGGAGGCAAGTGTGAAAAAATAAAGTGGCAGGAACTGCATCAAATTGGAGAACATCTCATTTAAATAAAGCAGACAATTCTCGGCTCCAGCCAATTGGCAACAAGTTGAAATAAAGACCCAGCATTACTGGCCACTATCAGTTCTACCGGTTTATTGTATGGATCTATGGTCATCCAGAATTTTATCATTGTTGAAACTGAGCAGCAGGGAACTTAATTGTTCATGATAATGAACTGCTTGAATCTCAAAGCTGTTTGAGAAGTAGCTTTCTTTGGTCAACATTTTCATAGGAACATAGGTTCCAGCTTAAGCCAATTTTTGCAATCAAACTTCAAAAACGAACCTAATAAAGAAGGTTCCTGCTTCCATGTTGGCAGTGTATTTCAGGATCTGAAGGGGCAACGAGGTTTAATTTTATGTGTCAACTCTGATGCATTGGTATCAGCGCCCTAAATGCTACTCTAGGGAAGAACTCGATGCTACATCACAGTCCATTGGAAGGAGCAGTGATATTAGCAGTGAAGACTAAGCTCTGAATTTTTATCTTGCCAAAATTTTTATCTAAGAGATTTGGGGAGTCATGCTGTACAAGCCATAAATTCTCATCAGATGGGTTTTATTTAGCCCTGTATATCATGACTTATTTTCCAATCTGACTCTGGCATAACAGGGAAGAAAATCAAAATGTTTTACACAAAATATATTTCCTTGCCATACCTTGAAATTGCCCTGCAAAGTCTCTTGAAGTAAAAATCCACATTCTATAGAGAATCCTCTTTCCCGTCTGTTTTCCT
Organism: Cacajao melanocephalus; assembly: GCA_963573385.1. NCBI lineage: Eukaryota > Metazoa > Chordata > Mammalia > Primates > Pitheciidae > Cacajao > Cacajao melanocephalus. The sequence continues at coordinate 4,705 of CAUYLG010052157.1, read as the reverse complement.
TCTTTCTTTCCCAGATCCAGGAGAACTACGAGCCAGGAACCCTTTTAGGTCTGAGAAGACACTTTTTACAATTTGCTCTGTCTCTGAAGTCAGCTGAGAGATTCCTGGGCACAGTAAAACTTGGTCTCCACATCCTTTACCTTAACCTGAATGTTCCTTGCCATTAATCCCAGGTCTTCAAATAAATTCAACGAATTGTCAACCAGAAAATGTTTAAATTCACCTATAGCCTGGAAGCCCCCATTTTAGGTTGTATGGCCTTTCTGAACCAAGCCAACATATTTCTTAAATGCATTAATTAATGTCTCATGTCTTCCTAAAATATATAAAACCAAGCTGTACCCCAACCACCTTGGGCACACATATGCTCAAGACCTCCTGAGGGCTGTGTCACAGGCCATGGTCACTTATATTTGGCTCAGAATATACCTCTTCAAATATTTTACAGAGTTTAACTCTTTTCATCATCAGCAGCATCTGTTATGAGGATGGTGGTGTGTATTTTTTAGTATCTTTATAGTCTCAAGTGACAGAAACCCAGTCTCAGGGAAAGGAGAAACTTTTAGCTCACAGAATCCAGGGAAGGATTTTAACAAGGCAGGAGCAGAGATGCAGAAGAACAATTTGAATCAGGGACCTGAACAACTACAGTATTCTCACTCCACGTCATCTCATTGTTTCTGCTCATCACTTTCATTCTCTCCTGTAGTGGGGCTGTCTCCACATGATAGGAATCATAACCACAAACAGTACCCAAAATCTTTATTCCACCAGAGGGAGACAGCCTGATCTATCTAAATCTATTTAGAACAAAATACACACACAAAGAAGAGAGGTATTATGATTGGCTTGACTTAGGTTATAAAGTCATGATAAATGACAGCTCAACCCTGGACCAATCAACTTTAGTCATGAGATGGGATCATATAAAGATACCACAATTTCCATGGCAACAACATGATTTGACTTGGCAGAAAGAGAGGTTCCTAAACACACCAGAAGGCACACAACTTTCAAAAAGGTGAGTTTCTACCACAATGGAATAACCATATGGCTTCCATCCTGGGCTGACATCTTAGCAGGTTGAAGGAGAAGACCCCTAGGAACGTGTATCAACTCTGTGATCGTAGCTATAGACTCTCCCCAGCATTTTCTGCCTTGTGGTTCCTCAGCTGGGAAGATAAATCCCCACCAAAATCCATCAGTTATGCCTTCCAAATTCTAGTGACCTGAAACAAAGCTGTAACTCTAGCAACTAACCAAAAACATGCATCCATTTTAGGGAGAAAGTTTTGGATACACAACCAATCTATTAACCATCTCTTCATAAGGCAGGTGGTGACTTGAGAACTCTGCACCTGGTTTCTGAGGACTGTTTCACCATGCGGTGGCTGATGAGGTTCCGGATACTCTGGGGCATGCACAAATCCTTCCATGGCATCCACCCTGCCCCTTCGCAGCTGTGCTGCCGGTCTTTATCGGAAGTTGGAGCTCCAAGATGGAATGACTATGAAGTACCCAAGGAATTTAACTTTGCAAGCTATGTGCTTGACTACTGGGCTCAGATGGAGAAGGTAAGCAGACCTCTATGATGGGGATATAAGAACAAGTGTGGTCTCACTTTCCTTATCTTGCTCCTGCTGGGCTGAAAGGCACAGAACCAAAATTGCTTCTGCCTCAACTTATCAGTGTTGTAGAAGAAGCTTATACTTCGAGATTCTATTCCCAGCCTGGCCACTTTTTTACTTCACTGAGCCTCAGTGGTTTCATATATGAAATGTGGAATTAACTCATTTAAAAACAAGAAAATAGGTAAATGTATCTTTTATTCAATCATTGTACCATAATTCTGACCAAGTGGAAAGTTCTAATCACAAGGTCAGCAAATTCCTATTAGTCTGAGTTCTCATCTTCAATGAATGGGACTGTATGTCTTAACTGGTATTCATCTCATCAAACTTGGGCTTGACTTGAGACTGCACCTAGAGGAGGGAACAGACCACCTCAATGTTCACATGAGCATCTAACACATTTACCTATGTTAGGCCATCCATCTTCCCATGAGGATGTCAAGTCCAATTAGATTCCTCCTTGTCAACTACCTACTTGACTGTGGCTTTAAGGTATGTCCAAGAAAATCCAGACCCTGTGTCTTCCATAGGTTGTGTGTTTCTGCAGAAACCCCCAAGTGCTTGGTTTGTTTTCTCACAAAACACAGACCAAGAGAGAAGCAGTTAGTGAGTTAGGGTAGACTTTAGGAGTTAGGGTAGACAATGGATGGTGTTTCCAACTACTAACTCTCAGCTGGCAATATGGTAGTGTAAAAAAGTCACCCAGTACTGTCTTTGTACAGAAGAGAGAATCCCCCTGAGATGGAATTGGAGAGCTTATATAATTTTTAAGCTTTCCATGAACATGCATTCATGTATTCCTATCCAAAGCCTATAAGCCTTTATGACATGTTTCTCCCCACCTCCTTTTTTTTCTTTTCTCTGAATTTGCATAATAATCTCAAGAAAAATAAAACTCTCAGTTACAGAGAGCATTTTTATGTGCCTTGGAAACCACCTTCCATTAATCATAGATGGGTACTGTTATTGTTTCTATTTCCTTGATGAAGAAACTGAGGTTCCAGAGGTTTAACTAATACACTGAAATCACATATCTAATAAGTGAGAGAGCAGGATGTGGGTCCAGGCTGCCTGATTTCACAATCCATTATTTAACCTAGTCTCACAATCTGATGATGCCAAAATATCTCTGCCTTACGAATATACACTGACTTTTGTCATTGCCCAGACTGGAAATCTGGTTGAGAATTTTTGAAACATAAGATGGGTTGGAGAGGAAGAAAGTAAAAGGAAGAGGTGAATGGGTGAGCATTACTATATAAATTTGGATAATATAACTACAATTTTGCTTTTAAAATTAATATTATACTATAAGCATTTTATTGCAAAAACAATTATAAAAGTTTTTCATTGATTTTATCATATTCAAGTGAGACATTGACCACCACCTGCGGAAGTCTGGCCTGCAGACCCTGACTCAGCAATGGATGAATAAATGCACACTCACACCATTACAGTGATTCAAGTGAGCTAGGGATGGTCATTGGCTGCTTTCAGAGGGTGAAATGCAACCAACTGAGGAAGACTCCCTCTCCATCGTTAACATTTATTCTGTCAGATTTTACAACAGAGGTTCTAAGTTAACACACTTGTGGATAAATAACATGGTTAAACGAGTGGTTTTATGAATGATAAAAGCTTTAGGTTCCAGGCCCAGAGTAAACACTATTAACGGGTAATTCCCCTTTGATCTCCCCATGAGAGGACCATCCAACACAAAGTTTACATGAGCAAACAGTTAGAATAGAGACAAAAGGATGTGGGGTAAACAGATTTAAACTGGGAAAGCCTTTTATCATCCCTATCTTCTCCCTAATGTGGACCTGCCACCTTTGGCCTGTCCCAATAAAACCTTTTGGCCTTCCAAAAGGTTTGAAACTATAATCCATAACTTTCACTACTATTTTCTGTAATATTTTGCCAGCCACTCCAAATGAATTCCAACATTCAATCACATAGAAGTAGCTTAATTTTTACAAATAGCATGTAGTTGGATCTTATGATTTTATCCATTCTGCCATACTATGTCTTCTGATTGGGGAGTTTAGTCCACTTACATTTAAAGTAATTACTGATAGATGGATTTACTATTGCCATTCTGTTAATTGTTTTCTTGATGTCTTATAGCTTTTTTGTCTCTCATTTCCTCTCTTACTGATATCTTTTGTGTTTAGTTGAGTTTTTGCAGCAAAACACTTTTTCTTCTCATTTCCTTTTGCATATATTCAATAAATATTTTTCTTGTGGTTACCATGGGGATTAAATATGAGGCAAAAAAGGGCCTGGAGCTTCCTTGTCTACTTTGTTACTGCCCTCACCTCTAAGAGTACCTTAAAAAATTAAATTAAAAAAAGTTTAAAATATATACATATCTATATATATACATATATATATGTGTGTGTGTGTGTGTCTGTGTGTGTATATACCTGCCGTGTAGCCAACGTCCTCACACAGACCTGTGGCCTGCAGCAGGGAGACCATCTGGCCTTGATTCTGCCTCTAGTGCCTGGTGGTTACTGGTTGATCATTATTTATAAGTATTCATATTGCAATTGAACTGACTCTGGGTGTAGGTAAAATAATAATAAAGTTAGAATAGGTGGTATGGAAAAAGAGAGGAAATAAAGTTTAACTAGGCCTTTCTGGGTAGATGTGGTGATAGAGGCTAAAATTTGGGTCTGTGAAATTATTTTTGGCATAGACTTTTCTAATCAAATTAGGTCTAGTAAAATTTAAATTTAAAAATTAAAAAAACTGGGAGAGAGATCCAAGACGGCCGATTAACAACAGCTCAGGATTATAGCTCCCAGTGAAAGCGCGGAGGGCGAGTGGACGCCGCACTTTCAGACGAATTTTTGTTGCCCACAGACTAGGAGATTCCCGGCGGAGGAGCCACATGGGTCGCTAGCGCGACTTTTTTGGCCGGCGCGGCTATTTTGCCTGCGCCCCAGCACGGCGCTTCTCGGCGCGGAGTATACGGGACGACTCCGGCTCGGCTGGTCCCGTCCCCACAAGGAGAACAGCAATTGGAAGCGCTGAGGACTGAGAGTTTCACAGTAAGCACAGCTGAACCG
>CAUYLG010052156.1:0-57465 GCA_963573385.1 Cacajao melanocephalus | reverse complement strand
GAGTGTTTTATTTCCAATTATGTGGTCAATTTTTAGAATAAGTGTGATGTGGTGCTGAGAAGAATGTATATTCTGTGGATTTGGGGTGGAGAGTTCTGTAGATGTCTATTAGGTCTACTTGGTCCAGAGCTGAGTTCAAGTCCTGGATATCTTTTTTAATTTTCTGTCTCGTTGATCTGTCTAATATTGACAGTGGGGGTGTTAAAGTTTCCCTTTATCTGGGTGCCCCTGTATTGGGTGCATATATATTTAGGATAGTTAGCTCTTCTTGTTGCATTGATTCCTTTAGCATTATGTAATGCCTTTCTTTGTCTCCTTTGATCTTTGTTGGTTTAAAGTCTGTCTTATCAGAGAGTCGGATTGCAACCCCTGCCTTTTTTTTTTTTTTTTTTTTTTTTTTTTGTTTCCATTTGCTTGGTAAATCTTCCTTCATCCCTTTATTTCGAGCCTATGTGTGTCTTTGCACGTGAGACTCCTGAATATAGCATACCAATGGGTCTTGACTCTTTATCCAATTTGCCAGTCTGTGTCTTTTGATTGGGGCATTTAGCCCATTTACATTTAAGGTTAATATTGTTATGTGTGAATCTGATCCTGCCATTTTGATGCTAGTTGGTTGTTTTGCCCATTAGTTGCTGCAGTTTCTTCATTGTGTCGATGGTCTTTACAATTTGGTATGTTTTTGCAGTGGCTGGTACTCGTTGTTCCTTTCCATGTTTAGTGCTTCCTTCAGGAGCTCTTGTAAGACAGGCATGGTGGTGACAAAAATCTAGTAATTGCTTGTCTGTAAAGGATTTTATTTCTCCTTTGCTTATGAAGCTTAGTTTGGTTGGATATGAAATTCTGGGTTGAAACTTCTTTCCTTTAAGGATGTTGAATATTGGCCCCCACTCTCTTCTCACTTGTAGGGTTTCTGCAGAGAGATCTGCTATGAGTCTGATGGGCTTTCGTTTGTGGGTAACCCAACATTTCTCTATGGATCCCCTTAGACACCTAGCTTGGTGTCTTCCCAAATGGCTACCCAGTTTTATGCTAGAAACCCGGAGTGCTCATGTTGTAGCACTGGAGGGAATCTCCTGTTCTGCAGGTTGTGAAGACTGTGGGAAAAGCACAGTATCTGAGCCAGAGTGCCAGGAAAAATCCATAGTGGCTTGCCTTGACTAGGCAGGGAGTTCCTTGGCCCCTTGCACTTCCTGGGTGAGGTGACCTCCAGCCTCCTTCGGCTCACCCTCCTTGTGCTGCACCCACTGCCCAACCAGTCCCAATGAAATGAACCAGGTATCTCAATTGGAAATGTAGAGATCACCCACCTTCTGCATTGCTCTCACTGGGAGCTGCTCACCAGAGCTGTTCGTGTTTGGCCATCTTGCCAGAAATCCTAGGCTTACTTTTTCTTTCTTTTCTCTCTCTCTTTCATTTTTTTCAGAGAGCCAGGCTGCTTTATCACCCAGGCTGAAGTGCAATGGCATGATGATAACTCACTGCAGCCTCCAGTTCCTGGGCTGAATTGATCCTCCTGTCTTAACCTCCTTAGTAGCTGAGACTATAGGCATGTGCAACCATGTCTGGCTAACTTGCTAAGTTGCCAATGCTGGTCTTGAACTGCTGGCCACAAGTGATGCTCCCGCCTGGCCTCTCAAAGTGCTAGAGTAATAGCTGTGAGCCACTGCACCCAGCCTTCACTAGGCTCCTTACTGTGAAACTGCCTTTAGCATCCTCATGCCATTTCCCAGTATTGGTCCCTCATTCCTGCTTTCATCTACTAGTTACTTTTTCTAAAATAACAACAGCAGTATTTATGTCTTACTCCAACTCCATGGCAGATGTGTATAAAATTCCAGCATTTAGGAATAGCGCTTGCCAACTCCCAAGACTTGGCCCTCCCTCTTGCTCTGACCTTACATACCTAGTTGACCTGCTGTAGCACTGAGTTGTGTGCTGGCCAAGTTCCTGTTCCCTAGCCTGCTTTCTTTCCCTTGACCTTCCTGAAATGCTGCTAACCTGATTTTTTATTGTGATCTATGTGCTATCTCCTGTGTGAAGCCTATTGAAAGATCCTTCTCTAATGGAAACTTTCATTCTAGGAGTTACCTCATTCTGTTTTACGTGGATCTGTTAGCTCCTTCATTAGGTTTCAAGGTCTTTAAAACCGTGATTGAATTTGCTCACCTTTGCTTTCCTCTTGGGGTCTCGATTGGGACCCTGAGTCACAACAGAACCTTGTGTAGTACTGAATTGCCTTGAACAGAATTAAGGGACATTGGCACCAAACTTGATTTTGCTAATCTTTGGGCCTGAGCAGGGTAGAATGGATGAAGAAACTGTGATCCCCCCATCCATTATATTCTTTATTTCTGAACTACTTGAATTTTTGCCTCTTTTTGTTTCTATACAATTTCATACTTTTAAGCTACCCTTGCATTTTCTTCACGTCTAACTTTTCTTCACATGCTCACATGCAAGGTCATCATCCATCTCTCTTTTTCACCTTTCCTTCCTCATATGTGTTTCTTAAAATATCTTTTCTCTTCTAACCTCCTTTCCTCTATCAGCCTCCTGAACAGAAATTGGTAGTGCTAATGTTTTAAAAAGTGGGGGAGGACTATAAATCTGTATGGAATGTAATTCACTTTTATTGCTTTTAAATTAAATGAAAGGCTTTTGCCCCTGTTTCTGTTCTACTCAGAAGGATTTCAGACTAAATCCTTAAGCCTGCCATATGGAAATAACTGGGCTACATGGCTGCTATCTAATCTAAGCATTTAGTTGAAACATTTGAAATGGCTTTTGGTTCAAGAAAACATAGGTTGACACTAAGCTTTATTTTAGCAAAGGTTTGGGAAAGGTTCTAATCTGTAGTATGTATACTTTGATAAATTTCATAAACTAGAGCAACAGATTACAATTTAGTTTGTTCTTCCAACATAAAACTATTTTAATCCTAGTTATAATTTAACTGAAGACTGGATTTACTCACTGGCTTGTTGAAACTGTAGATACCAACCACAACTCTGTTATTTAAACACAACTTAGAAATCATAAATACAAATTCAAAAGGAGAGCTCAATGCTGCAAGATGAGGTTTGATGCCCTGAAGAAACTCTCTCCGAAATTTGCCAAAGACCTGTGGGACTTAAAATATCTTCTTGTTTCCTACCAGCTAGATATGGCAGCATGAGAACCATTTATTATAAACCAGGATAGATATTTTACCAGCTCAGAAAATGTTGATTTTTGTTTGGATAGTTTGTTCATATTTTCAACTAGGAAAGTTAGTACAGTAATATGGCAGTCATTTATCCCTCATTCAGCATTTTAGCAAATATTTCTTGAACACTGGCCATCTGCAAGCCACTACAGTGAATGTTTCTGGTAATAAAAATAAGAATTAAATTTGATGTTTGATCATAAGAAGTAGAAGACCTGTGATATTATAATATTATGAAGAGTGTCATAGAAAACCTGCCATTATAAAGTGGTCTGAGGAATAAATGCTTGCATGGGGTGCAGTGGGTCAGCTAGAGAAGACTTTATAAGGAAAGTGGAATATGAGCTTTGATGCCTAGCCAGTTGTCTGTCTGTGAAGACCAAGGCAGGGCAGTGCGGAGGGGGTGGATTCTGGACAGCTGGAACATTGTTAACAAAAATCTCAGAAATTATACAAAATGGAATATGAATGAGAAATACAGAACATTGGTTAAATTTTAGTTTTATGCAAATTAAAGAGAAAAGATAGAGACAAAGTTAAAGTCAGTGGGTCTAGAATTTCAGCTTAAGCTTTAGTAGGTAGAGGAGAATATTTTATCATTATTCTGCTCTTTAAACAAACTTCAGAGATGATTAATCTTGATTGTAAAGGAAGAGAAATTGTTTGGAAGACCAGTTAGGGGGTTATTATAATGGTCTAGTAAAAGGTAATAAGATCTGCACAAGGCTGGGAAGAGTAGGATTGGAACAGGGGGGTGAAATTAAAAGACATCATGTAGTAGAAATTTCTAGGATTTAGAACCTGATTGGAAGAGGAAGATAACAACTGTAAAGAGCCACACCTGAGAACTAACCCTGCTAAAAAAGCCAGACAAGTCAAGTGCTGCAGCTGGTGTGTGCTAGAAGGTAAGTTCAGCTTCGCTAGCAGTACATGATGTGTGTGTGTTCTCTAACGGGCAGTGGAAAGTGTGAAATTGAAACTCAGGATATGACCTAGAATATAGAGTTGGGACTCATTAGCATAAAGGAAATAGTGGAAGATGTAGGAACAGATATGAATGCCAGGGGAAGAGTATGGAAGAGAAGATGGCCAAGGACAAGACTCTAGGGAGAAGTTCTACTTTTAGGTGAGTCTATTGAAATAGTGAGGTCAGAGTAGAAGTAGGAGAACTTCACATCATAAAAGACTGGGGAAGAGAGAGTGTGGAGAAAGGAGGGGCCGGTAATATCCATGGAAGCAGAGAGGTAAGGAAGGTGAAAATTGAGAGAGAGAAATTAAATGTGTTAGCTAAGAATTTATTGATGACTTTCACAAGAATGAATGTATCCTCTCTGTCAGTCTGCAGTGTTTGTTCAGTGATTTAAAATAGCACAGATAACTCTGTGTGTGTGTGTGTGTGTGAGAGCGAGAGAGCACATCAGTCTTGTGGCCAGGAGACTATTTTATAAGTGATAAAACTATTTAAACAAAATATTCCTTGAGCTCACATTTTATCAACAGAAGTGTAACTGAAAAAAAAAATTCACTTAGCCAAAAAAGAAATCTCAAGAAATTTACATTAGTCAATAAATAAAATGTGTACCCAAACTGTGTCAATTAAAAAGATATTCTACCCCATTTAATCACATGAAACTGTAACAGCAACAAAACTTCTCTGTAAACAGTTGTTTAATTGAATTGATGCTGATACCCCAAGAACATATTTAGATCATCTTTTTCCTTTTTTTTTTTTTTTTCTGCCAGAATAAAAGGCCAAGCTATGATAGCAACTGGTGGAGTGATAACCGGCTTGGCTGCCTTGAAAAGGCAAGACTCCGCCAGATCACAGCAGCATGTCAACCTCAGCCCATCTCCTGCTACCCAAGAGAAGAAACCCGTCAGGCGCCGGCCCCGGGCAGATGTCGTGGTTGTTCGTGGTAAAATCCGGCTTTATTCCCCATCTGGATTTTTTCTTATTTTAGGAGTGCTCATCTCCATTGTCGGAATTGCCATGGCCGTTCTCGGATATTGGCCCCAAAAAGAACATTTTATTGATGCTGAAACAACACTGTCAGCAAATGAAACCCAGGTCATTCGGAATGAGGGAGGTGTGGTGGTTCGCTTCTTCGAGCAGCATTTGCATTCTGATAAGATGAAAATGCTTGGCCCATTCACCATGGGGATTGGCATTTTCATTTTCATTTGTGCTAATGCCATTCTTCATGAAAACCGTGACAAAGAGACCAAAATCATTCACATGAGGGATATCTATTCCACAGTCATTGACATTCACACGCTAAGAATCAAGGAGCAAAGGCAAATGAACGGCATGTACACTGGCTTGATGGGAGAAACAGAAGTAAAACAGAATGGGAGCTCCTGTGCCTCCAGATTGGCAGCAAATACGATTGCCTCTTTCTCAGGTTTTCGGAGCAGTTTTCGAATGGACAGCTCCGTGGAGGAGGATGAACTTGTGTTAAATGAAAGTAAGAGTTCTGGGCATCTTAAGCCCCCTTTGCTCTCTGACAGCTCTGTCTTTGGCCTCTATCCACCTCCTTCCAAGACATCTGATGATAAGACCAGCAGCTCTAAGAAATGCGAAACCAAGTCAATTGTGTCATCATCCATCAGTGCTTTTACATTGCCCGTGATCAAACTTAATAACTGTGTTATTGATGAGCCCAGTATAGACAACATTACTGAAGATGCTGACAACCTTAAAAGCAGGTCAAGGAATTTGTCAATGGATTCCCTTGTGGTTCCTTTGCCCAACACCAGCGATTCCTTCCAGCCTGTCAGCACAGTGCTACCAAGGAATAATTCCATCGGGGAGTCATTGTCGAGTCAGTACAAGTCATCTATGGCTCTCGGGCCTGGGCCTGGACAGCTCTTGTCTCCTGGGGCTGCTAGAAGACAGTTTGGGTCCAATACATCCCTGCATTTGCTGTCATCACACTCAAAGTCCTTAGACTTAGACCGAGGTCCCTCCACTCTAACTGTTCAGACAGAACAACGGAAACATCCAAGTTGGCCTAGGTTGGATCGGAACAACAGCAAGGGGTATATGAAACTAGAGAACAAAGAGGACCCAATGGATAGGTTGCTTGTGCCCCAAGTTGCCATCAAAAAAGACTTTACCAATAAGGAGAAGCTTCTTATGATTTCAAGATCTCACAATAATTTGAGTTTTGAACATGATGAGTTTTTGAGTAACAACCTAAAGCGGGGAACTTCTGAAACAAGATTTTAGTGTTAAAAGAGGATTATGTCATTTTACAAGGGTATATATTTAAAAACTATTTTCACTGGTGTTTCCTTATTAAAGCATTGGCTGTAAGCCTTTTTAATCAAATGGTGTGTAGTGTATTAGAACTGGCTGCTTAGTTCTGTAATGAAGATGGTTGTATGTTTGGGTAACTTGTGACTGCAGTACTCTATATTATCACATATGATTTTGTTTTCTCTTCCTTTGAAAGCATGATGTCTTTTAGTAATATGAATGCAAAATACTTGCATCTAAATTAAAACTTACTTATTTTCAAGTTCTTTAATTGCCCTGTTTATAAAATGAAATGTCCAATATGGAAAACATAGGATACGAAAGGGCGGACCAGGAGTCCAAATTCAGTCCCAATACTCAATACGTATTATGGATGACTATGAGTGCAAACCTTAGGATGTGATTTTCTGAATAATTGTTCTTTGTAGGATTTGGTTAAGTTATTTAAAATGAAAGAGATCTAGTTTCAGTGTGAGCTCAATGATATGAATTGGTTAAATTCATTGTGAATCCTGAGTTTCAGATAAGTAGTATTTTTTTCAACATCAGTTCTGTTTTCAGTGATGTTATATCAAGAAACAATGTATTCAAGAGCCATGGCTGACAATGCCAGATATACTTATGGATAAATATCAAAATGCAATTATAGTAGCTATAACTTTAGGTATTCAGAATCAAAATTTGCAAGCTGACTTGATAAAACAAACCAATATAATTTGTAGAAATGCTATCTTGAAATAATTATATACATGAAGGCAATGTTGACTAATGAATGAAGATACATTACATGCTAGTTAATGCTAACTAGTCTCAGTACCTTTTTCTAGCCATCTGTTACTTCCAATAGCCCTTCATTCCCACCCAATATGTTTTAGATCCTGGTATTTGGAAAACAATCGGCTAACCTTGACATTTCTTTTCACCTTCACATGCCACTAGCTTGGTAATTCAAAAACATTTAGTTCTTGATAAATTGCCTTGAAGTTTACCTTGTGCTGGAAAGCCTTATGATAATTCCAAAGACTTTCTTATGGTATAATACATTTTTAGGATTGTGTTTCTTAGTTACTGAAGATAATAAATATTAAAATGGATGTTTCCATCAGAAAATTTTCATGTTTTCGTTTAGGGTAACATAATTGTAAGAACTGTTGAATAGAATACTCAGGAAATTCTACAGGTTTCTCCCAATACCTAAGCATTTCTGAACATCAGTGTTGCAGTTATGGAAGAGCAGAAGGAGGATCCATTTGTGTGGCTCCCCAAAATTCCACCTTGCATTTGCATCACAAGCTTCCCTCAACTGAGACACAGTTTTGCTTGTTAGAACATTAAGCCTGTGTATTGTAATAGAGTGGGCTCAATATTTTACTATAAAGCATTTAATAAACTTCTGTTATTAACAGAAATTTGTGTTCTTCATACCTTTGCTATTGCTTTTTAAATAAAATGTACATTTCTGCTTAAAGTACTGTTTTTCACACTTTCAGATATATTCTACTGCGGGCACTTGATACCCTAGTAAATGTAATGAGTATCTCGGCTTTTAAGTTTTGCTTCTCTTAAGTTAAAGAGCTAGGTCCATCCACCTATTTAGTTAGACTGTTTTTAAATGTTATCTTGGGATTGTTTTCACTTAAAGTTTCATTTTTTCTCAGGAAAATAACCAAATACCGCATCCAGCAAGCTCTATTTGTCAGTAGCACTGAGATTTGAAAACAGTGGCTCTCAACACCCCTGATGTGACAGATGACTGAAGCCATATAATTTGTTCAGTTCATCCCTGAAAGAGCTCTAGAAATTTGAAGAGGATTAAACGTCATGGGTCTTAGATGATCCAAATAAAGGAATTGGGGGCTTAAAGTAGTGGTTCCTGCTTAATCTCCTCTTCATCAAAAAGCCCGAGTTTTTAATTTATCAAGCAAATCAACTTTGTTAAATGATACATAATTTTCTCTTTTAAATTAATCAAAGATGTATATTACTAATTAAAGTTTCAGATGCATATGAGATAGCTGATGTCACCGCATTGGTATAATTCTACCTAAAAGCAATGAAACCTGGAATTCGTTAGACCATATTTTGTGCCTTTCCATTAGGCTTTTATGAATATTAAAAATTATTTAGACAATACACCAGCCATAATAGATTAGAACTGCACTCTAGATACCTTGTTCAATCTTAATTACCTTAACTACTTCTTTAAATCTCCAAATATGGTTATTCTGAGGGGCAGGGAGTTGGGACTTCAACATATGAATTTCAGGGGGACACAAGTTAGCCCATAACGTGGGGATGTGGAGAGGTGAGTAAAGGTTCTTTGTCTAGAGTAGGTGAGAAGAGTACAATACACCCTCAATGCCATTGCCACCCTGGCTATGTAGCCTTGAGCCAATCACTTAATCCCTCAATTTCAATTACTTTTTTAATGTCAAGCTTTTAATTCCTCACCTGTGAAGTGAGATGAGTAAGAACTATTAAGTTCTGTCTAACTCTAAAGGTCCAGCGTTCTTGATGCTCTCAGATGGAGATCCACGGCCTGTCCCTGTCTCACTGTAGCAGGTTGCTTCTCAAAGTATGAGGGTAGGACCTGCAAGAGAGCAGAGCGGTGGGACGTGTGGATTTTGGAGCCAGAAAACCAGGCATCCATCACTTGTAAGGCTTTCAGGCTTACATACATATTTCCATCTGTATAATCTTCAAAGAAACAATGGCAATATAAAAATAACATTGTTTAGCACAAGTTTGTATCAAAATAGATACTACAGTAGCTCTTAATGATTTACTAAATTTTGAGTTACTTGTTTAGCAGTCAGCTTTTATATTCGCCACAGATAACTAAAATAAGTAAAATATGTAAGAAAGAAAAAGATCCAGTAGTCTATCAATAATTTTCCTATAACATTTTAAATATTAGAGTGGTGGCCCGCCACTGACATGCATCCGCCTACTGTGGTGGTGAGGTTGTTCAGAGATCTTAATCGCTTCTTCTCTAAGTAGGAACTGTGAAAGTGGTACTTTGGTTATCCTGTCCCTTACTTTCGACAAATTGCTCTGTCACCCTTCCGTGACCCTACATGTAATCCTATTTTAGACCTTAAATGAAGCTTTCAGTGTGTATAACGTTGTTATTGGATTATTGAAGGACTTTGTCTTTAATCATCTCCTATTTGATGATTAAAGTCCTTTGTGAGGTGTTTTCACACTGACGTAACTCATTGATTTCTCTCTATATGCTGTTTTTCCCAGGATGATGGCATAAGAGAAAAAAGGCCCACTTCATTGAAGTACCTTTTACTTAATAGTTGATGCCGTCTTAAGATAGGTTAGTTTTCTAGGGCTGGTATAATAAAATACCACAAACTGGGTGGCTTAAGCAGTAAAATGTATGTTCTCATAGTTCTGGAGGCTGCAAGTCTAGGAAAAGGTGTTGGTGACTTTGATTTCTCTTGAGGTTTCTCCCCTTGGCTTGCCAATGTGCTCTCGTGTGGTTTTGTGCATCCCTGGTGACTGCGTATTCCAAATTTCCTGTTCTTATTAGGATACCAGTAAGATTGCATTATGGCCCATCATGACAGCCTTATTTTAACTTAATATCCTCATTAAAGGCCCTATCTTCAAATACAGTCACATTCTTAAGTACTGGGGGTTAGTTCAACACAGCAATTGGAGGTGGGGGAACACTTCAGTTCATAACGAATAATTATTTAAAAATAATGCCTGCCCAAGAACAGAGCTCATTAAAGTGACAAAATGAAGTAACTCAACCCTCAAATATCAGCAGATCAATTCCTGTTCTTGAGATACATTTTAGGTAAACTACATTTTTATTTCCTCTCTTACTATCAGTGTATAAGAAAAAGGAAGTAATAAAGAGGCTATAAGAAACCTCAGCCAGGCAGGGTGGCTCACACTTGTAATCCCAGCACTGTGGGATCCCAGGCGGGCAGATCACTTGAGGTCATGAGTTCAAGACCAGCCTGGCCAACATGGTGTAACCCCGTCTCTACTAAAAATACAAAAATTAGCTGGATATGCTTGCTTGAACTCAGGAGGTGGAGGTTGCAGTGAACCGAGATTGTGCCACTGTGCTGAAGCCTGGGTGACAGAACAAGATTCTGTCTCAAAAAAAAAAAAAAAAAACCAAAAAAACATAGTATCTACACATAGTATCTCGTTATTCTCACATCAAGGTGGTTTTCAGCAAACTGGGCAGAATCTTCAGCTTGGGCTATTCTCTTTTTATTGCAATCCTTTATTCCTGGTTGGTTCATTAGTTGTTTTATTACAAAAATAACAGGAAAAATATCACTCTTTTTTTGGTCTTTTCCCTTATAAATTCACAATTTAAAAGTATGAGACTTACAATAATTTTTTAGTTCTTTTTCAAATACCAAATACTATATATTCTGTCCCCAGGAGTATGTGTACTCTACAAATTAAGTGTACAGATATATGTACAGTTAAATTGTTTGTAATGTGGACAAGGCCACAGTATAGTACAAAAGATGGAATAATTTGCTAATGGAAAAAGAAACACCTGGAATTTGGAAGAAACAGGACATTAGGGCTGACACCCAGTGCAACACTGAAGTTAGCAGAGTCAAGACCTGAATCTGGGACTATTGATTCCTAGTATTTGCATCAGTTAGAATCAAACCAAGTAAGTTTTAAAAAACACATATGCACAAAATCTGGTTATTAGATTTTGGGTTTCTTAGGACTGGTAAAGAGGGAAGTATCTATAATTTCTGGAAGAAAACATAGTGTTGAAACGTCCCACACATCTTGTTGGGTTGGGGTTAAGGTTATACTTGGGACTGATATTGGAGATAGCACCAAGCTTAGAATGGGAATTTTTCATATTTAACTTTGATTTCTCATGTTTTAAAGTATTAACTATAACACTGCTATGAAAATTGTGCCATTAAACCCTTCCAAACCATGATGATGTCTCTCAGCAAGATGTATGGAACTAAAATAAGACATTTGCATCCATATTCAATAAACCACATGTACAGGAAGGAAGACAAAAAGACAAGGGGGAAGGAAGGAGTGTGGTATTTGGGAGATAAGAGAGGAGGAGAGAATGCCATATGTTTTTCCTACTTATTAAAAACACATGCACAGAAAAAGGCATCCCATTTATACTTAATTTTGGAATAAAACCAAGCTTATAATTTTTAATCACTGAGGCAGTGAGGAAATATTCTTAGTTGATTTTAAAATACATTTTAGTAAGCATTAACAGTGCTTCTTATCTAGTTCATTTGAGTCAGTCACCCTAAGGGTTAGTGAATTAATCATTCATTTGAAGTCGTCAGCTAATGAGTCATCAATAGCTCAAAGCTGTTAAGAAATTATTATTTTTAAAAATAAAATGACTTTTTTCTGTACTCACATATTTTCTGTGTTTATTAGGTGTGTATTTTTCCCTAAAGCATTTCCAAATTCCAAGTGTGTTACCTTGTGTTATCATTTACAATGTTAGTAACCTGAAAAGTCAAATTAACGTTCCAGTCAGTTAGTTGAAGAGTTAAGGAATTATCTTTCAAAGACTCTTGCATTTTATGAGTTTGTTATTAAAGTCTATTACTGTTTAAAGGCCTGAAGAGGGTCAAATAAAATACATATGAGCAAAAAATATGAAAGACATTTAGAATCTGGATCAAATTGAATACAGAGATATAATTAATTATTCCTTACTGTGTAATATGCTCACTATAATTTAAACGATAGGAAGAATTTCTCTTCTGAAGTAATGTAAGTGAAATACACTCTCTTTGGCATGTGAACACCACATTCTGTTTTATATTGGTTACCAAGGCGTTTAGCAACTTACGAAGTACGTTTACTATAAACCAGTCTTTTCTTACCAGACTTCTTCTGGCAATGATATACACTAAGAAATTCTGACATAAAATTATTGTATGTTATGAAATTTCAAATTTCATATTTCCAAATTCCAAATTTCATATTTAGAACTAGATCCAAAAAGATCTAGTTCTAAAAATATGGTCTGCTCTCAAATATTTAAACACTTAATATTTAATCTGTAGTTCATTCAGCCCCTTCTCTTTCAACTATTTGTTTATTTATTTTTGTCAACCCAATTTTACAGCTGTGTTCTCTGGTTGATAGGTTAAAAGAGAGGTAGAACTGAGTGTTGACCATTTTGCAATGTAATGGTGACACTGGCCATGGGCTTACAATGGAAGAAAAGGGAGAATATGTGAAAATGTCCAATGGACAGAGGAGGTATAAACAAGTATATCTTTTATGTGTGCTGTTTTCACTGGCCCACTTCTATTGTCATAGTCAGTCAAGAATTGGCTCACTGCTCAAAGGAAATTACTGTCAATCCACATATGTCCCTGAATTATTTGTATACCAAAAAGCCCAGAAAATTCTGAAATTGATTTTAACATATCAAGGGCTTACCCAGTGCTGATACCTACTGGGTTCCCAAGGAATGTTGGTGGAATTAGTTCACTTTTTAGTTCATGGTGGAAAATACAAGCTAAATTTCATTGTCCTATACTTAGGGGTCAGTTTGCCAAAGACTCTCTGACAGGAAAGGGAGAACATACGTGGCTGGTTATAAAATTTTATGTTTTACAGTGATAGAAGGCAGTGACTGGGTTATAAACCAATTGCAGGGAGTTAGAGGAGGCATGCATACAATGGTCCTCTGGTTCATTTGAACACAGAATGAATAAGGAAATGAATTTCAATGGCTGTGTATATCTTTTCAAAAACATAGAAAATATAAAAGCTATTGCTGAAATGCAAAAGGAATTCAATACTTGTAAAACTGGCCAAAGACCTTTTGACACATAACTTTGTATTATCTTTTTATCCCATATATTTTCAATTTAACCTTTGGGCCCATCCCCTATTTGAAATAAAGGAACTACTACCTCCATTTTGTCAATGAAACAATTACTCAGGTGTACATAATATTTCAGTTTCATGATTTTGTAAGTCAAAATGGCCATTTTCAGTTAGTTTCATGAGAATTGCAGATTACATTACATTTACCAAGGTCCTATCATTGGTACAGCACATTTTTCTCATTCTCTAGTCTCCCAGGAATTCTAACATTACCTGTGTATGCAAATTACCCTCATTTCCTAGATGTAAACCTAAAATAGAAACCTCTCAATGAAATTTTACACATTTACACGTTCTGGTAACAGCAGATACCAGAAGAGTAGGAAAATAAATTTTAGATGCAAATACTCACTCTTTCAAATTGAGTAGGAAAAGTATTTTGACATTATTAATTTTATTAAACAGGTAAAGAACAGATTTTTAAGAATATTTTCAAGTGTTTTATGCACACTCATGTAAATTCTAGTTATGGCATTGGGAACCAACCTATGAGACTTGTACTATCCTTGACATCCTGAAGGAACATTAAAAAGAAAGTGATGCTCTCTGGATGAAGCAACTTGAGGTATACTTTGAAGGATTTGTATGAACCAAGGAAATATTTCAAAGACAATCTTACAATCTTTGGGTAACAGCAGCCAAAGACCTAGCATTAAGAACAAGTAAAGCCTATTACAGGACACGTGGCCTGCCTGGAGTGTTGAGTTTAAATTGGAGAGGAAAAGAAGGTAAGGTTGGAAAGGTACTTGGAATTCAGATGAGTAACAACTTTAAAAGCCAGGCCAAGTAACCAGGTTCTGTGGTAGTGGTAAGACTTTCTAAGCATAGGAGAACTATATTAGGAGAGGTTCTCTAGGAATATAAACTTGGTCATGATCTGAGGTTTGGAAAATATTGGAAGCAAAGAGAAAAATTAAGGATATTTGGGACCTAGATCAATGTGGTAGCAAGAAAAGTGGAAACTTTTTTGATTCTCAGTCATCTCAACATACTAGCTACCTTTCTTTGTGTTTCTCTCTCTCAATCTTGATTTCCAGGATGCCATACCCTCCCAGGTTTGTTTGTTTTTTTTTCCTCCTACTTTGCTAATCCCTTTTTCCCAGTATCCATGGGTGGGTTTTCCCCGTCTTCACTAGCACTTAACAATGGAATGCTCTAGAGCTGTCTTTGTTTCTTTTCTGAATCTACCCTCATTCACTGCTGATCTAATGACTTTAAAAACTATTTGATGCTAGTGACTCCCAAACTGTTTTTTGTATCAGTCTCTTGTTTTTTCTACTTAGATGTCTGATAGACAAATGAAATTCATCATAGCGAAAACTGGACTCTATACCTTTCCTTCTAAATTTAGTCCAATTTATAGTTTTTCTCTTCTCAGTGGCGACAACTCTATCATTCAAACCGCTTAGCTTGAAACCCTTGCATCATCATTCACTAGACTTTATTTCATGCCCCACATCCAGTCTTTCCATTAACTGTTCCCTGTCTAGACTCTCAACTCGGTCTAGATTTTTCCTCTTGATTTGACACAGCAAGCTATTACTTCACCATTGCTTTTTAAACGTTAATTATTATTCATATACTTAAGGTTATTTGCATAATATCTCTGGTTATGGAAATAATGTGTGGTCACCATATAAAAACACATCCAAATAAAATGGAACTGTATGACTTAGAATATGAAATGTCCACCACGATCCCACCATCAGATAGCCACTGCCCAATCGCTTTTTGAGAACCCATTATGCATCACGCATCATGTAAGGTGTTGAGAAAACAAAGCCAAATAGGATGTTACCCCATCCTTCAAGGAGCTTACAAGATTTAAATAACCAAATCATCCACTAGTGCATGGATGTGGCCGGTGCTATGACCTTCAGCTCACTCCCCACCCTGGACACTAACCACTCCCTCTGGCCTGGATCATCCTCCTGCCTTGGGGCCCGTGCTAACCTCATAGAGGCAGAGAACCCCCTCCTGACAGCGTGAAGGATGAGGAAATGGAAACAAAGAATTCAGAATGAAGAGGCTGGATAAGGCCAGGAAGACCAAAGGCAAACAATTTTGAAAAGACCGTTTCTGAGATGATCCAGAAACTCAACAATTATTAAGTCATGTCACCTGTAAATGAATGGCTTTGAGTATTTTCTGGGGTTTTTGCCTTCTCAGTGAAAGATCTTCTGAGAACTAAAATCATTATTTGAAAAAAAAGAAAAGAAAGAAAAAGTCCCTTAGGCTAACACAGTCTTCTCATAACTTGAGAAGCAAGGTAGCATATATTCTTAGCTACACTTTGAAAAAGCACCCAGGCCAGGAGGTGTACTTGACCCAGCCTGGACGAGGCCCCTAGGGAAATTTTTAATATATGTGTGTTTGCTCTACAGCCTTCACTCTTCTCCCCTTCCTATCTCTGTCATGAGAGCAACATCCTTCATCAGCTAAGCTCCCAAGAGAAAGAGATCTAAGATGACCATTGATGCTTATTAATTAATTGCTTCCATTTTGATTTGGAGCCTTTTATCTCTAACAATGAAAGGAATATATTTGTTCTTCAGTAAATGGTTTTTCCTTTGCAAGCATACACAAAATCTCTTATACTTGCCAGGTCTTTAAAAGCACCCATTCTTGTCTTCAGTACTATTTCTAATAGTGTTATAGTCTACTATTAGCAAAGCCTCCATTGTTAATGAGATTCTTTTTGTTTTTTTAAGTGAAGGTCTCACCCACTAGACACTGAATTATTTTGGAGCTAATCCAAGATATCGTATTTCATCTGTAAATATCTCTGTATCCCCAAAGGAGTCTCCTCTCGTTGTAATTGAATCACAGTACTATTGTCCCACCAGAAAAAGTAACATTATTTTTTATTATCAAATACCCCACTTGGTATTAAAATTTCCCTAGTACTTTTATAATTCTTTTTTTTTTCCTGTTGGTTTCTTTATATCAGAATGCAAATAAGGTCCACACATCATAGTTGGTTAACTATATCTTTTTAATATATCTCTTTTAGTTTTTTCCTTATCTTTAATTTTCTTTGTAATTTCTTTGTTAAAGAAACCAGGCCAATTTGTCCTGTGTCATTTTCCACCTTCTGGATTTAGCTGATTGCTTCCTTTTAATGTTGTTTGTACAAGTTTCTCTGC
This sequence comes from Cacajao melanocephalus, assembly GCA_963573385.1. Lineage (NCBI taxonomy): Eukaryota > Metazoa > Chordata > Mammalia > Primates > Pitheciidae > Cacajao > Cacajao melanocephalus. The sequence continues at coordinate 40,958 of CAUYLG010052156.1, read as the reverse complement.
CCCATATATTCTGCATATGGGTCATTTGAGCAGGTAGGGCTTTTTGGCAAGAATATTTTATACACATGGTATTGTGTATTTCTTACTGGATCGCCTTAGGAAGCATATGATAGATGTGGTCTCTTCCTGTGATATTAAGATGAATATTAAATTGGACATTGTTGGATTAGAGAAATACTTTATTGGATTAAGCCTGTAAGATTTCCATGATTTTCTGTGACAACAGCCAAGTTACTCATCATTACTAATATACGTATAATAACATTACTTTGTACAGAAGGAAGTATTGGAAAGTAAATTATAGGCATCCAAATAATTTTGACATTGTTCAATTTTTAATAATATTTTCATACTGTAATCCTATTTATCTTGAAAGCATAATTATTTTTATTATTTCTACCTCTGATACTGTGATTTCTAAGAGAAGTGTGTTATATTGTCTTTTAAAACCAAGACAGCCTAATCTCTACCCAGCCACACCAGATAACTTTTTAATTGTCTACATTCTATTAAGAACTCTTTAGTTTAAGCAATAACAATTACTTTGTGTCCAATAATGAATTTTTTGATAATAGCATCACGTATTTGATGGTTTGGCAAAGGTCTCTGAAGCAAGGCAATCTCTGTAAAAGCCACAAACATTTAAAACTTAAAAGAAAATACAATAGAGAAGAAAAGGGGAAAGTACTTGTGCATAAGTACAAGGTGGATTTTCATTATCAAACCTTCTCTACTGCACCCTGAAAAAGATCTTCCAGACCCCTAAAATTGATCTGGGAAAAGTTGTTTGCCAATTGCAAATCTATCCATTTAGCAGGAGACTTTTTTACTCACAGAGAACAGATCTTGGTAGTCATTTTTAAATGGTCTGAAAAAGAGATTTTGGCTCTTTTGCCTTTATAAAACGTTTTCTGTTCTTCATTTGGTCATGATTAATTCGGTCGGAAATGCTGTGATTGCAATCTCCACTGTTAGCCCTACCGGTATTAATCATCTCCAAGGTGATCTCAGTTTCCGTGGCAACTGTAATATTTATTTTTGCACTAAAGCACTGGCTGGTCTCTGATGGCTGGGATGACAGAGTAACCCTGAAATGTTTAGTCTCAATCACAAATTTCTCACATCCCTGATATTAGAAAACGATTTTACTACTTCCAAGTATTACTACTAACTTGTATTCAGACAATTGCATTACAAAGATGTTCTAAGCCAACCCAGCTGCTTGATTTCAGGTTACCAAAGGTAACCTTTTCAGGTCCAAAGGATTTCCACTGACTAAAGCAGCTCTTGGTATTTGCATCCAAATTTTCATAACAACTTTAAACATACATAAGACATCACTATCACATTCATGTGGAAATAAACTGAGCAGTTCTAGGTATAACTCTTCCAGGAAAAAGAAAATATATGTTAGGTACAACTTTGCATATTCTTCCAATCAAAGATATCAATCAAACCCAACTGATGTTAAGCTAAAATTTCAGAATTTTATTAAAAATTAATAAAATTCAAGAGTAAATTATAAATGAGAAAAAGTCCCTGATCTTTCCTGTCTTCATCAGAAATAATCAAATTATACTAGATATCAAGATTTTCCTAGAAGTCTCTGGAACAAAGGACTACAGCAGGTTGCCTTACACCTAGGTGAGCACAAAGGTGACAGAAAGCTGTTTTTGAAAGATGGCTTAGGGAGAAATTCTGGATTCTTGTCCCCTTGAATTAACACTGTTTCTAATCCTGTCACTTTTCTTCAGGTTTCTTACATCCTGCACGTCTTGTAAGATATCTACTAATCCCCCTGGACTGATGAACCTTGACGTGCTCTCTCCCCTGGCTTTCAAAAAGAAAATCGTGGCATGTAGGCATCTTTCATTCTGCCTATGCTCAAAATTGGCCCCATCTTTTTCTCTTGCCAAGGATGAAAATGGTACCACAGAATGACACATGGCCCTGTTAGAAACCTATTCTTATCATCCCGGGGACAGGAGCAGGGAAAGGTTTGAGTAGGGTTAGAGAGGGGAAATCATGAGAACATTGGGTGAAGTCACCGATACCAGACTAGCCACTTCCTAAGGTCACACAGCTGTGGGCATTGGGACCTCTACCCTGTCCTTTTAATGAGAGTCCCTATCCTACCCCACCTCCACCAAATTCCTAAATGTTCATACCTGGTGCTGCAGTGGTTGCAGAGGATAAGAGGTTTAGGGAGGCTGAGCAAACAGAAGGAGTCTTTACCCACCAGGTGCCCAGAGGATACACGGTAAGAAGCTGGAAAGCAAAGCAAAGGGCACAGCTTCAAACAAAGAGGAATATCTCAGTTTCCACATATCCAGACTTTTAGATTTTTTTCTACTGCATCCCTTAATCGAGAGACAGTGAGTATCTCCAAATGTGAAAACATGCCCAAACAGAATGAATCCCATCCTAAGCCCCTGCTACTTCTCCCAGAAGTTGAAACGCTACGATTAAGTTGTCCTATTTATTTCTTTCAATGCTTCCAACATAAAGGGAGTGAGGGGCAGTGTTTGGACACAGAAATTAGGTCTGCTTCTCTGTCATGTTTTTATGCTCCTATCTAGGAAAATCTCCATAGAATCTTAGGCAGATTTCAAAGTCCACTGTCATCACGATAAAAGCAATGACTTGAATAAGACATAAATATAATTAGCTTTGTTCTCTTAAAGGGAGCACTTTATCTTTGAGGTGGCTATTCAGAGAGTGGACACTCCCACGGGAAGCCTTTAAAATAGACAAGATGATGTGATACAGAATCTGGGTTCCTGGTGGTGTCTGCTCTCTCCTTGGTGAATGGAAATATGGATTTCTTGACATCACTTTCAATTTTGTCTCCACCCCCACCAGAAAATGAGTCCTTTGGGGTGTGTAAACCCAAAATATCTGAGACGGATCTCAATGAATTTAGAAAGTTGATTTTGTCGAGGTTAAAGGTGCACTACAAGCACAGCCTCAGGAGGTCCTGACGATAGCTCAAGGTGGCCCGGGTTCAGCTTGCTTTTAGATTTTAAGGAGACATGAGACATCAATAAATGTGTGTAAGATGAAGGGTGAGTGCTTCCAGGTCATAGGTAGATAAGAGACAAAAGGTTGTATTCTTTTGAGTTCTTGATCAGCCTTACACTAAATACACAATTTAGTTTGGCTCAGTGAACCTACATTTGTACACAAATAACGGAAGCAGTCAGATATGCATTTGTCTCAGTTGAGAAGAGTGATGACTTTCTGTCATGCACCTGTGATGAGAAGCTATCAGTTTGCATTGCCAGGGTGAAACTCAACAGAACTGTTTTAGGAGAAAGATTTTAAGGCTCACAAGGAATTTCCTTGTGGGCACATTGTGAGGCAGGTATGTAGCTTTTTTATCTTTACAGATATCTTATTTAAGAATAAAACAGGAGGCCAGTTTGCCTGATAGAGCTCCCAGCTTGACTTTTCCTTGGCTTAGTGATTTTGCAGTCCCACGATGTATATTCCTTTCAGGGGTAGAAACAAAGGGTAGTCCGCTTCCTTTATTTCCCTTCAATTTGAGCATTTTTCTTCTTGTGTAGTGGATATTTCTCTGTCCCTAATACTTGGACAGTCACCACAAAATACTTAAGAGTTGTTGAATTGGAGTGCTTACAAAGTACAGACAGGATGGCCTTGGGATGAAAGCCTCCCTGCTGACTCGCCCCCCAGCACGGATGATAAGTGGCTCACTTAGAGCCCAAAATTCTACCCCAAGTATAAGTGTAAGTGTAAGTGCATCAACCTGTAACAGCAAGACATCTTGAAGCAACTACATGAAAGGCCTTGAATTGCAGCAGGTGTCTTACAGGATGACCTCGTACACAAAGAATAAAGAAAGGGAGGGAGGGAGGGAGGGAGGGAGGGAGGAAGGAAGGAAGGAAGGAAGGAAGGAAGGAAGGAAGGAAGGAAGGAGAAGCAGCCACCGGACTCTGTCCTCTGACAGTTTTACCCACCACCCCTTTGGCCAAGCGCTGGCCTTCTTGTGGGAAGTGTGCCGCTGTAGGCGCATGATACATTTTGAAGACCAGTGACAGCTTGAGTTTATGTTCCGACTGGCACTTTCTGTGTGACTTGGAGAAATTGAATTTTGGAGACCACAACCAAGACACCCACCCTGTAATACAGTGTACTGGCAACTGTAAAAATCACATTGCTGGCCGGGTGCGGTGGCTCATGCCTGTCATCCCAGCACTTTGGGAAGCCAAGGCAGGTGGGTCACTTGAGGTCAGGAGTTCGAGACTAGCCTGGCCAACACAGTGAAACCCCGTCTCTACTAAAAATACAAAAAATTAGCCAGGCGGGCACCTGTAATCCCAGCTATTCGGGTGGCTGAGGCGGGAGGATCGCTTGAACCTGGGAGGCAGAGGTTGCAGTGAGCTGAGATTGTGCCATTGCACTCCAGCCTGGGTGACAGAGACAGACTCCATCTCAAAAAAAAAAAAAAAAAAAAGTTACATTGCCATGACTTTACTTCCTTGTCTTGAAAGGCATCGTGTTTTCCAGACCAGGTGAGCAGGGCGAGCAAAACCAAAAGAAGTAAAAGATTCAAAGATGAAAAAAATCATGAAAGCACCGACTAAACCAACACAACTAAATTCTGTTTTTTTTTTTTTGAGACAGAGTTTTGTTCTTGTTGCCCAGGCTGGAGTGCAGTGGCATGATCTCAGCTCACTGCAACCTCTGCCTCCAGGGTTTAAGTGATTCTCCTGCCGTAGCCTCCCAAATATGTGGGACTATAGGTGTGTGCCACCATGCCTAGCTAATTTTTGTATCTTTAGTAGAGACGCGGTTTCATCATGTTGGCCAGGATGGTCGCCATCCCTTGACCTTCTGATCCACCCGCCTCGGGTGGTGGGATTACACCCAAAGTGCTGGGATTACAGGTCTGAGCCACCGCACCCAGCCAGTAAATTCTAATACTAATATACTTAATTGGATATTAAAACTGTATGATCCGATCAGAATACCATGTGTTCATTCTTTCTCTCTTTCTCCCTCCTTCTTTAAATAAAGCAAGCTTGCTGCCTCTTTTTCGAAAACACTCAGTTCTGACAACCACCTTCCTCGCTGGCCTGACCTCTCTCTCCTCTATAGTGACTGATGGATTCCCCTAGGGTCCCTCAGGGCCCTAGAACCTTGGTGTTCCCTGAGGGAATTCAGAGCAGGAAGAATCACTTTGAATGGTCTTCCTCTTGTCCCTTTTAAGTGAATGAATTCAGATGAAAGACAATGTCTTAGAGGGAGACAGGAAGACAGGAAAGAGAGTATGCTGCAGAGGCAGAGTGTAGAGAAAGAATCAGGTTGCTAAGAGCTGGTGAAAGGGCTCCAGCCTATATTTGCACCAGATGGGATAACTGCCCCTTCTTCCCCAGTCCCTGTGGCCCCTGGCCCTTGCTCTCCTCCTGCTGGACTCCTGGAGCTTGGGCCCGGTGACTCCAGCAACAATCTTCACCCAGTCCTGAGGAGTTTCTTCTTCCCAGTCCCCACTTCCCTCAGCACTGCTCCACTTCTTCAAGATCACGGTAGGCAGATAATGATGCCGATAGAGTAGGATCTCAAACTGTGAACTATATCAAAAGCCATTTTCACGTAACAGATTAACAGCTACATCTATGGAGCCTGTCTGAACCTTTGTCCCCCTAGAGGATATTTTGCAAGTTAAATCATTTGGAATCCAGGCAGCCTATAGTGGTGTGATTAAGAGCATATGATAGAAAGAGAGACCTGTATTCAGATCATAGGTTTGCCTCTAAACTGGAGTTTTCCTAACTGCAATGACAAATAATAAGAGTGCCTTCCTCCTGGTGCTGTTGAGAGGATTAACTGAGATAATGCCCATTAAACACATAGGAAATGTGTTAGCAATGTTAGCTGTTGTCATTGAGTCAGCCTTAAGAAAAATGTTAAGGCAGGCTCTGCTGATTTTTAAAGTCTTTTTGTTCTTCTTTCAGGTCTTCTACTTCTTATTGAACAGCTTTAACCCTCCAATTCCTAGGGTTCCATTGCCTATGTACTACATTCCCAGTAACCACCACCACCCAGCAGTTCAATAACATCTAAACCCCTTCCCCAAATTAACCAAGCTCATAGTACCCAGAAATCATACACTCCATTTATCAAAGAATGTTAAGACTGAAGTTGCCTCCACAGAAATATCTTGAGGTTGGCTAGTTAAAAATAACTTACTTTATATTCAAAACTCAAAAACCATCTCATCCCTCATCTAAATTTAAATGTCTATTTACGATTCTTCCATGCACTCTGCTAGGCCTAACCTTAAAACTAAGTGATACTAAGTTGTAAAGAGTTTTCTCCACCAGATAATGTTTCTATAATCATGGCTTTCCTTGCCCAAACTTCTATGAACATCCAGTGGTAGGACCTGCAAGCTGTGCTCGTCAACTAGAGTAGAAGAGACATTGATGGGTGTGGGAAGGAAGGTCAGTGCTATGTAGATGGCCACACTTTATCTTGGAAAATACTATATTAAGCAGCCATGCAAGGGTTACTCATGATATCAGCAAGCCCTGTCTTTCAGGACACAGAAATAGATTTCTTAAACAAAATCCTACATTTAAAGGAAACTCGTTAAAATAGAATTTTCCTTCAGATGTCATGAAGATATATTATTGGACTATCAAAAACAAAAAATCCCTGCTTCAAATAGTAGTGAAGACTACGGGTTGGAAACTTCACATATATAATAATTTCTTCAGATGCTCATTGAAAATACAAATGCTGGGATCGCAGTGATTCTGGGATGGCCTGTAGCATTCTGCATTTTAATGAGTACGCTATGTGTTTCTCTTGCAGGTGGTTTAAGAATGGTGTTTTGAGAAAAACTACTGTAGACACATTCTCTACAGCCGTAGCTGTCTGCTGGGGGCGAATTTGCTACCAGGGAACATGCGGCAATGTCTGGAGATATTTTTGGTTGTCACAACTTGAGGGGAGGAGGATGCTGCCAGCATCTAGTGGGGAGAGGCCAAGGAGACTGGAAGCCATGCAACAATGCACAGTACGGTAATCACCCACAAAAAGAACTATCTGATCCACAATGTCAGTGGTGCCGAGCTTGAGAAAACCTACCTTATAGCCACAATGACCTAGTTAGACCTCAGTCTATGACTCAGAACATTCTGCTTTTCATCTGCCATCCCCTCATTGGCCAAGCCTGTGAGTGGTACCTGATCACCAGTTTCCCCAAACCCATGTTGGCTTAGTCCCAGGGGTTACTATACAACCTTGCTTCAAAGATTTAGGTTGAAAAATGCTATCTCATTTCTGAGCCTTTCGCAGCAATTAAACTCCCAGTCTTGAAGGACCAACAGCTCCTCTGAGGCCACTCCTAAAACATCACTGCATTTGGCAGATCTGCTGATGCTGGAGAGATTTCTCTGTGGATTTCCATTCTGCGTGCAGTTCTGAAACAGTGGAGTTGGAATCAAAGTAGATGATAGGAAAGCATGGTTAAGCTAGAAAGCTGTGGAGGCTTTGCTGACTGATTATGTCTGTCTCGTTTCCACTCAGCAATTCAACAAACTGTTCTGTGCCAGGCAAAGCGGAAGGCATGGGGAAGGATTCAGTATTGGACCAGACAGCCATTTCCTCAAGGAATCCAGCCTTAGCTTCCTTCACCTCTCTCCTCTCTGCTGTGTACTTCCTCTTAACCCTCCTAACATACCCTTCCTTGTGATTTACTTCTATTTGTTGCCTGCTTAGGATTAACAAGCCTAAAAGGACGCAAAGAGCCCAATCTACAAGTCCCAGAAAAGGCAACAACAAAAGTCCCTCTTTATAGGAAAGTTCCACTAAGTTATCACTTGCAAAGTAACAGCCTTCAATGGCGCTATTAAATACCACATTTCCACGTAGAAGAATGACCTCAGCTAATGCCTCTAATTTGGAGAAGGTGCCCAGTCAAGAGGTTACTCTGCTAGTTTGAGTGTAGTCATAAGACTCTGGTTCTCTAATGCAAAAAAAAACATTGAATTGTAACCTACAGGAGTCAGAGTAAAAACGGTGACCTCTGCCAGCCCCTCCTCCACGCCTTATCTATATGCCCAGAACCACCCAAGTGATCTCGCAGCACTAAGAGGCTAGGTTATGGTCAGAGTAGACAGAAACTCCATGCAGGTTTTCTTGAGGAAGAAAAATCACTTCCACTCTCCTCTCGCCCACACTATGCGTTCTCCTTTGCATCCTTTTTAAAAGCTACTGCAAATTTCTGGGCTGCAACTTCAGGAAAGGAGAAGTAGTAAACGAGAGAGAAGAGGAAAAAGGAACAGGCTGAGAGGGGCTCCCAGGGAGCTTCAACAGTGGGCTGTGTTCATTTTCTTAAGGTGGGTTGTGAGTCTTTGAGTATTTGATGTATTATAATACACTAGCTTTTAAACACATGCTACATAGATTCCTTGGAAAATATATTTCATAGTAATGAAATGGAAAAAATAGTTCCCTAGGTTAATTCTTGTGGGCAGCCACATTGCACTTGGGTGTTGGTTCATTGGTTCGCTCTTTTTTCAAACCCCTATGCCCCTAGTACCTATCTCCTAAACTCTCTTTCTCTCTCTCTCTCTCTCTCTCCCCCCCCCTCCCCCTTTCTCCCTCCCTCTCCCTCTCCACCTGCCACTTCCTCCCACTGCCTCCCCTTCCCTTCTGGCTGGGCGTCCCATTTCTGCAAAACCTCCTACTCTTTCCTCCCACAGCCTGGGCATCTGTGAGGAGGGAGGGGCTGGTATGAGCAGACCGTCAGGTTAATTCTAGACCAAAGTTTCACTTTACGATTGTCCCTGTGGTCCCTAAATCCTCAGATATTTTTATAATGATACTTCTTTGAAAGTGTCCATTACCTAACTTACTGCCCCACAGATTTGAGACTATTCACAAAGGTGCATAGACTATAGAAGGAGTGAATAACATTTGAGAGAATCAGAGCAAAGTGCTCATCACTTTGTTCAGTTGTGTTTGTATTAAATGGTCCTGTTATCAATTTAATTAACTGGAACTATATTTCCTAGAATCGTTATCCTTGAGGTGCTGCTTTTACCTGACTAGCTACAGGTAAGAGCTGGGCTAAAGAGAACTTTGTACAAGAATTGGGAAGTTGAAGTGAGCAGCAGCCTCCTTTTCTGAAGGTCATATGGTCAGCGGTGCCAGAAGGCTCTAGCTTCAACTCACTCTCCTCTGCTTCCCTTCCAGCCATTCTTCCTGACTTCTGACCAGCAAGAGCCCCAAGCCTTTCCTCAGACCCTTGGCTGTGGAACCATAGATTTTTCCTGTAGGCTTTTCCACCAGCTCCCCCTTGGCAACCCACTTCTGGAGCTAGACGTATTTGACTTCTTGAAATGACTGGCTAAGGACTCCTGATCATCACTCCCCTATCAGCCCATCCATCCCCCAGCACCCTCTTCCTCCCCACGATTGTGAAAGGTCTAATTCCTGTAATAAATCAATTGTCTTGTAATTCTTGGTAGATCAGCTTCCTGGATTGATACAGTGATAGGTAACAGTGTTCAGAACCAAAGAGAGACAGTGCAAATCTGACATTCTTTTTGAAGCATTGACTGTGAGCACCGTAGACAGCATCCAATCCACCAGTCTCATTTTACAGATGTTGAACCTGAAGTGCAGAGACACCAAGTTCACGTCATTATCAAGATCATGCAGCTACACCGGCAGGTATAGAGACAGGACTCAGCTTACTAACTTGAATGGTTTTAACATTGTAACAATGACTGTAGCAGTGTTTTAAGTTATTGACTTTTAAATCTGTTTACTTTTTAAAAAAATATGTCAAAGCAGTAGTTAATACTTTGACATTGCCTAGAGCCTTATTTTAGAAGATATAGAGCTATTATGATTTTGTTTAGTATCTGACCAAAAGCTGGATGGTGTATCAGACAGGTTCTAAATTTCACCTTCTTTAATAAAAATCAATAGTGAAGGTTATTAGAAAGAAAAAAATTATGGGTATATGAGAACCTCAAAGTTGATTCTCAATCTAAAGTTACTATGGCAACATTACTACCAAAATTATGTATATTAATTTTGTGGTTCACTAAAGATATTAGCATCTTCAGTATTTAAAAATAAACGTTAGACTCAAGATGTTCCTGTTTATATTTTTAACAAGCAGACATGTATACCAGGGAGTGTATTTTAGCTGTCATTAAGATAGATACACAAACACTGAAATTTCCTCACTTCTAACTTAGCATTTTCCCCTCTTGCAGTCACATTTGCATTTATAACAATATAAATAGAATGTGTGCTGAGTGAAACAGCAGTAATTGCATGAAATTATTTTTTGGGTGTGAAAGAAGAGAAAGACTGAGATTGTGCAAACTACTGTTCGTGTGGTTCCCGGGCAGGGCCCCAGGTCAGATCTGAGCCTGGCTGTCCCAGTGCTGGGTCCCGGGACCGGTCCTCAGGCTGTCCTGGGTAGAGCAAAGTGCTCTGAATCCCACCCCTGTGGTGTCATTCCCTAACTGTAGCCCTGAGTCAATCATGTCACCAGCTGCTCTGAATTGTTGCCTCATCTGTGCAATAAGAGAGTAAATCTGGGTAAGCTCTGAAGTGTCCTTCTGTTCTTCAACACCCCCCCTTTATTTGTACTGTCAGGCTATATAATAATGGTATTAATGACATCTGTTAGAGATACTGTGCTGTATAGATGTATTCTACTTTTCCCTAACTCACTGAGTTATAATTCTAACAAATTTTTAATTACTATGGCAATCACTAGCAAAAAGTAACTTTTAAGGGGAATCTATTATGCAGGCATGATTCACCATCAGAGATTTTTTGTTGTTGTTGCTTTTGTTTTTTTGAGATGGAGTCTTGCTCTGTTGCCAAGATGGAGTGGGATCTTGACTCACTGCAACCTCCGCTGCCCAGGTTCAAGCGATTCCCCTGCCTCAGCCTTCCGAGTAGCTGGGACTACAGCCACACACCAATACGCCCAGGTAATTTTTTGTATCTTTAGTAGAAAGGGGGTTTCACCATTTGGCCAGGATGATCTTGATCTCCTGACCTCGTGATCCACCCACCTCAGCCTCCCACAGTGCTGAGATTACAGGTGTGAGCCACTACACCCAGCCCAGAGCTTTTTTGGTAAGGTAAACTGAGCCCCATGTCAGATAAGAGTGAGTTTTGCGAGCTCAAGTACCCAAAGTTCCCTGTCAAGCATTCCTGGAGCACGGTGATGTGGGTGCTGCCTCCCAAACCCTTCTTCCTTTGTCTTCCCTCTACCACGAGAATCCAAAATGATAAAACACTCAGCTCCCCAGGCTGTCTTGTTTCTGGAGTGGCACTCTGGCCAAGTTCTGGCCAATGGAATCTAAGCCGCAGTCACTGAGAGGGCCTTGGGAACATGCTATGGAAGAGACGGGTGAGCTGCCATTCCTCTCTGCAACACATGGACATGAAGGTGCAGCATGCTCTTGATAGCATGAGGCCAGGGCCACACACTAAGGAAGGGACACAGCTAGTAGGAGTCTGGGCCTGGTGGCATCTCTGAACTGCTGTCCAGCTTAACACGACCCAGACACCTCATTGGAGAGGACAAACCCCCTGGTAGGTTTGAACTTTGGCCGCTTTATTCCTTGTAACCAAACACAGTTTTAACTCAGACATATGGACTCTGCAAACAGTGTTCAAACAGGGCTGTAACTCACATGGCTTAAAGTAGGGAAAGGGGACAACCACGTTTAGAACGCTAAGCTTCAGTGCCGTTATTCACAACTACAGATTTTATATACATACATAGCACAAGAACAGTTACAAACAGAACTGCAGAATGGATGCTGATGCTTTGTAAAGAAGGAGCAAAGCCATGGAAAAAGGGAGTGAAGCAGTGAGAAGGATCTTCCTGGGAGAGGTGGGAGAGTAAATCCCTCCTCTTCCTTCCCTTCCATAGAACTGTACCTAAAATAGCAGAACAGTTGGAGAAACATGTGCTTTTAAAACTGTTGGTTAAAAGCAAACACAAGTTTTAAAACTTTGATCATAATAATTCCTCCCAAGCTGGCAGAGCCAAGTTATGCCCAGGGCCAACCTTAGACAGTTTTAAGGTAATAACCAGGCAGGCTTGTTTCAGAACCTTCCTTTGGCTATAGGGGACCCTAATTCCCCACAGAGGCCCAGGCCTCCCTACCCTGCCTCCCTCACTCTCTCTGGTCCCAGCCTTTTCATCCTGTCACTTTTGGTACAAGGTCTCTGTTCTGTTTCCTTAGTAATAAGGTCTGCTTCGCATGCACCCTAGTCCATAAATGAACTTGTCAGTATAAAGTGATGTTCAAGAGTCCAGGCTTTGGAGTTAGACTGATGAGATTTGGCTAATTACTATGCATGTGGTCTTATGCAAATTAAGCTGGGCAAAGTCATAAGTATCCTCACTTAGGAAATAGGGATAACAGCAAATACCTTATAAGGATAGAATTGAGATTTAAATATGTGCAAAGTATTTAGCATAGGCACACAGTAACACTCAGTAAACAATAATAAGTGCTGATGACTTGGTGATATTTCACTGAAGTCATTTGGAGTTTAAAAAGAACTTTTTCAAAATGCCACCTTAACACAAATTAGTTTGGGTTACATCAGGGCCAGGAGGATCTTCCTTGGCCCACCATATCAATCCTTCAATCTATTTGCATTAGGCATCTGCAATATGCTCAGTGTTGCAGTCAGCCCTGGGGCAGAGTGTGGATGTTTGTGTGTTGTATTAGTCCATTTTGCATTGCTATAGAGAAATATCTAAGGCTGGATAATTTTTAAAGAAAAGAGGTTTATTTCGGTTCGTGGTTCCGTAGACTGTGCAAAAAGCATGGTGTCAGTGTTTGCTTTTGGTGAGGCCTCAGGGAGCTTACAATCATGACAGAAGGTGAAGGGGGAGCAGGCAAGAGAGGGAGCAAGAGAGAGAAAGGAGGAGGTTCCAGGTTCTTTTTTTAAACTACCCGTTCTCACAAGAGCAAAGAGAGTGATAAGAACTCACTCATCACTGCAGGGAGGGATCTGTCCCCATGACCCAAACACCTTCCAGGAGGCCCCACCTCCAACATTGGGGCTCACATTTCAACACAAGATTTGGAGGGGACAAATATCCAAACTATATCTCGTATATGTGGAGGGGGGTTGTGTGGGGTGTGGCGGGGGGGTGGAAAGGGGGCACAGATGAATGAGGAGTGGTTTCTTCCTTTAGGATTTCACCTTGCTAGAGGCCATTTGGGCTTCTCCCTCCAGGGTCAGCCCACCCAAATAGACCACCTAGTGCCCTGGGTGGGGTTGAGTACTTGCAGCTGTTTTGAGTAGGCTGGGAGATGATACCTTGGACTTCTGTGGCTGCTGGAGGACATAACCTGCTGGATTTGGGGACTAGATGGCAGGAATGCAACAGGCTCTGTTTAGCACCAGTCAACTTTATGGTCTACCTACTGTTAGATCACAGAAGGATACTTCAGTGCTCTTAGGTAGCCACTTCCTGCAAAAAAAAAGATACTTTCCTGAAGTCTAGAGTATAATTACTTGTGTTCCTAGCCTGTGATGCTCTTTCCACTATGAAAGTGATTTTCCTTTATTAAATACCCTAGATTTCAGTCCAACAAGTTGAACTAGTCACAGGGGGTAAGTTGGGGTTAGAACTAAAGATTATGAATCAAAAATAGGACCATTTCCACTGACATCAAACAGGAGTGACAAACAGGTAATTAAGGCTAGCATGTTTCTAATTAAACTCTAATCACATCAGGTTTTTCTGACCCAAATAGCAAGCCACAATTCTTACTGCTTAATGAAAGCAAAATTCCTACCAATCGATGCTCCACTCTAACGCTCATTCATTTATATAAAGGTCAATTGCCACAATAATATCCACAGCTGATTGCCACCCACAGGAAAAGTGGTGGGAGGGAAGAAATGCCTGTGATGCCAGTTATTCTTGCCTTGCTTTCCAGCTTTTAAAAATACCTGCATCTGTGTGATGACTACACCAGGAGGCCTTGATTGCAGGCTGTTTTTATATAAGGGATTAGAGGCAATTTTGCTTTTAGCTGTTATACTCTGATATTGGTCTATAGCAACAGGACAGTAAGTCTTTTTGTTTGTTGTCATCATCATCACAGTTAGTCACACATAACGAGTACGTAAGTGCATGCAGCTCGATTTCTTAAAATGCCTCTGGTGCTCATTGGAAAAGCATCGCCAGACCCGATTCATGTTCCCACCTGACAAATAATTCAGTCTTATTTTCAAACACTTATTGAGCAAGATAAAATACCATAACCAAATCAGAAGACAATAAAGATCTCAAAGGCGCTGGCTGCTGAATCACGAAGCAGAATGCTCCCTTCTGTATGCTTACCTAATTTTTATGCTAGAAATTTTACCTGCTCTGCTACTTAGCTGACTGTGAACAGAAAAACAACATTCCAGAACCCAGTAGAGTAAAACCTTATAGAACATAATCCAAGGAGCCAATTTACTTTCATCAGAGAAAAACAAATGTGTTGACGAAGAAAGTTTAGCAATAAGGTCACATACTTGTATTTTGAAGCAAATTGCAAACTTAAGAAAATTTATTTGAAAGAGCTCTTCTGAAAAGCCAAAGGGAAGCTATGTGAATAAATACATTTGTCCCTGCAAACGAGAGTGAGGTCATAGTCTGGGATGGAGTGAGCTGATTCAGAGCAACTACAGTTGCTGATCCGGTCAGACACACCAAGGGCATGCCACCTGTGGGTTCCCTGCCAGCAGAGAGTCTGAATGTTATACTTTCTACCTGGTTCTTTGGGGACTCTGATTTCCTTTCCTAAACAGAGCCCACTGTCAGGGTAACCAGCTCTCATTTCAAGTACCTGCCTCTCTCTTCCCCTCCTCAACTTGTACATGGTTTCACAAAATGGTACATGTAGAACTTTCTCTAACCAAGAGTTGCTTTTTCTATTTTTCTCAGCAGATGCTCTTACACTGTTAACCTCAACAAACCCATTTCACCTAAAGTGTGCATGGTCCTTAATGGCTTCACTGTGTTATAACGCCCCACCCTTATTTTCACTACCACCAGATATCTATGTAAAATGAAAAAGGAGCTTTCTCAAAATAGTATCAAAATGTCACATCTTAAAAATAAAGCCCAGGTTATAAATTGTCCTTTGAGCAAGGACTGTACCGCTGAAGCCCCACACCTGTCTCAAGACCGCAAGGCTGCTTAGAATGACCACAAAACCCAAAGCCCCAGTAAACAGGAGGATTTGGTAGCTGGGAGGGTCATAGCCAGTCACTGTTTGTATCTTATAGCCGCAGGAGGACTGAGGTTGGGGAGCATGAATTCAAAGAACACTAATAGCTGTGGGCTGACAAAGATTGCAAATCTCTGCTCAAATTCAGCCTCAGCCTCTTGTGGGGCAGATTTGCATATGTATAGGTGAACTCCATTTCTCTTTCATGTCACTTTACATATTGTACAGGATTTTAAAAACAGTATTATTGTTGCTGCTTGCTAAAGGCCAGAATGGTCTTTCAAAGATGCAAATCTGATCACGTCACTAAGTGGCTCAGAACTCTCTGATGCCCTTCTGTTCTCTTTTAATCAAGGCTACAGTCTTTCTTTAAGGTAGCCTAGGAGCCCCTGTCTGGTGGGGCCTGGCCTGCCTCCCTCGACTCTATTCTCTCTGCTTCCTCCTCCTTCCTCTCCTCGTCTTGACACTCCTCACTCTGCTCTTGTGAAAACTGTGAAGAAGGCAGGCCTTGTTCAGCACTGCTACAATAGACATCAAAGCTGTCACAACAGGGGAGAGAGATGGAGCTCAATGCCAAGTACAATAAGGACACGTGGGGACTTACAGCCAACAAGCAGAGCAAGGGGGTCAATGCATGGAACATTAAAGAGGAGACAGCAAGGGGAGGGAGATTCTTGTCAGAGGCAGGCCAGGGGAATCACCTATCAGGGGTGGAGGGTTCTTTCTAAACTAACTTGAGAGGATTCTTGCTGAAACCAGGTTAGGCCAGTCAAAGACAGGACATGGCCAAGGTCAGAGCCTAGTAGAGAAAAGGACCCAGAAGAACCCGACTAAAGGGTGGTCAGGGAGACAGTCTCTGTCACTCTCCACCCTCACACAGCCTCCTTTCAGGTCCTCTGCTCCCGGAGCCCCCTCTTCAGAGGGAAGACTCTTCACTGCTGCTGCTCCCACTTTAAATCGCTTAACCATAATCACCAACATATAATTTCAATGCTTGGTTGGGAAATATGCCATATGATTCAAATAACCTGTTAAACCCACACAAGAGAAAATATTTCAATGTTTCCAAATCAATTATCTTAAATGAGGATTGTGTAACAAAAGGACAAACTAAGGATGTCAAACACCCACTTTAACTTAGTAAGAAAATCAGCTATGGTAAAATATTTATGTGCTTAGAATCATCACCCGAAATAGGACTTTTCTGAAGTTTTCAGTTACTATTTGTTAAGAAGGCTCAGACATTGAGCAAACCACAGAAGGAAGACAAAAACTGGAAACTAAATTGTCATGTTTCCTCCTCACTTAGGTCTCAGTTCCCAGCTTCCTTCCCTTTAGAAGCCTTCCTTGACCCTGAAGACCCTAGGCCAGGTCTTCCTAGCTAAGGATCACCAGGAAACCATCAGTGTGTGTCCTGTATTAGCAGAACACAGGACAGAAGCTCCTTATTATGAGCTCAGTCTATTTTCATGTCATTCACCCCTGGAAGCAGTGTTGGCAGAGCATAAATACAGAACACACCTTGTGAGATTCCTGGAAGCCTCCTTGGGTATTTGTTTAAAACATTGAATCAAGTTAATGAAAAGTATGTGTTATACTACTTTGCAATTTAAAGATAAGGAAGTAAAAAATGATGTAGAGAACTCAAGTTTTTGATAAGATTCAAATCATGATTAATGTGTTGCTTTGAACTCCTAGCTATTCACCATGCCAATATCTGCATCAACTTAATAATATCTGTGGATGGTTGCTATCGTTTCAGGTAGAAAGAAGAGGTTTTTTAAAAACAGCAAAATTAACCATGAAAGGCAATGTTGTGTTTCTACAGTGTTTGACAGTATTTTCATCAGCAGTTCATGATATACTCTGCTGTGAGCATGCTTTTCTGATGTTTTCATTCTAAGCTGCCTGACAAGAAAATGCTCGTAGTATTTTTTAAAAGCCCAAATGATGCAATGTAGCCTCCAACTTTGTCTTCGGAAGTTGGCTCAATTTCTGAAGCTTCTTAGCTAATCTCTGTAACTGAAAACTTCAGAAAGGTTCAGTATTGGGTGATGATTCTAAGCACATAAATATTTTTACAATAGATGACTTTTTATGAAGTTAAAGTGACATCTTTACTTTGTCCTTTTGTTACATAACCCTGATTTAAGATAATTGATTTGGAAACATTGAAATGTTTTCTCTTATGTGGGTTTAACAGGTTTTTGAATCATAAGACATATTTCCTATCCAGTCCCTGAAATTATACATTGGTGAGTATGGTTAAAGAATTTAAAGTTCTGAAACGGCTATTTGCCTGATGTGCTGAACGATTGATCAAAGTATCTTGTACATCTCTTTCAGTGTGAAAACAATGCAATTCTGGACCCACAGCCATGTCCAGAAATGCCCAGTGTTCACTTAACCAGTACTTTACTACACACACAGCACTAACTTACAAGTTCCCTTTTGGACACTGTTTCATTTATTCAAGCCCGAAAGCCCCATGTCATAAAAAATGTGAAGTGCTTTGTTTGTTACCATTATTATTACTGAAAAGACACGATCTTAAATTTGTCATGAAGTTAAAATTATATAATTTCATGGACAAGCCATATTGCAACCAACAGTCGACAGTCCTGCTCTTGAGGAGCTAATCATAATCATAAAAATAGCTAACATTTATTGAGCACCCGCCATGTTACAAGTACTGTGCTAAGCATTTTATATACATTTTCAGCATGATCTGTTAGGGTTTTAGTTATCAGCTGATGAGGAGATTCTCAGTAGAATCACTACAGTCTTAAAAAGCATACTACTAACTTTAATGTATTACCCATAATAATTCATTTCTTTTGAAATCCCAAATGCTACAAGAGTGTTGGATTTTTTTTCCCTCAAAAGGAAGCAAGGATGAAAATGATTGAGAAACATTATTTTGAGGGAATAAAATAAATACACAAATAACTATAATAAAAAGCAGAAAAAGATACATGCCACAAAAGATATGAGCAGATGGTCTCATCTGGCTCAAGAAGGGAAGAAAGTTGGTTAAAAAAAAAAAAATTCACAAAAGAGGTCATAGTGGAGAAAAGCTTTGTATGGCCAGTGGCATTTATTTTTTTTTAACAGACAAAATTTGGCATACCTCAAGAAGGTAGGGCACTTGATGTAGCAGAAACAGCACAATTGTGGAGGCAAGAAATGAATTGGGGGCGTTTAAGGAACACAAAGAAGATCTAGTCTGGTTGACAGCTAGAGGAAAGGTAAAGGAGAACAGAGGAAAGATTCTGGAAAAGGAGGCTGGGCTGGTGCTACAAAGGCTCCCCACAGCAGCAGACCAGGAGCTGGGGATGAGTTTGATAAGTAGGGGGGTACCTGAAAGCTTCCAAGCAAAGTCATGACGGCATCACCCCAGCACTTAAGGAAAATGAATCCTGCAGAGATATTTTGAAGGCGCAGTTGAAGAGGGGACTGACTTAGAGGAAATCAGCTAGAAGGCTATTAAGGTGGCTCAGGTGAGAGATAATGAGGGCCTGGGCCAGACTGTTGACGGTGATAATGGGAAAGAACCAGCGGCGTGAGGCTGAAGACCCTGGTCTCCACAGCAGCCCTTCAGTTAATGGGTAAACAACATGCAATGCCCTCCCAAGCTGGGAACACCTCATGATTTCACGTTTAATTCAGCAGATCACTGCCCGTTTTCAGTGCAGGGTAAAGCTTTTCCTTGTTTACTTTTAATGGAAGCAATGGGAAATTTTCCAAGAGTAACTTTAAAAATAGGAATTTGAAAAAGAGACTTCCAATATTTTAGTTTATTTTTCTGAGGATTAACAACAGAGTGAGCCAAGTGTATGGAGTCCAAGGTTAAATGAATGCTGTCGGCACGAAAGCCTGTTTTATGGTACGTGCATGTGACTGTATGTGGCCTACATAACAGACAATTGTGCTATATTTAACTTTCTGAGAAAAACAGTTAAGAGGAGACAATTCTTACAAGATTTTCCTTTTGTTCAAACATCACAATTGATTTTGAATTATCAAAATGCATAAAGAAAGAAAATTGAAGTTTCTGACCATGCCTATAACAGAAGGAAAGGCCAGTACCTGCAACATGATTAATTCACATTATAATTATGTTTTTAATTAAGTTACACTCAGTTTCTATTCTAGTTCATAAATATATATTAAATACGCCATGCTTCATAGGCCCAGTTATCAACATTGATAACCTTCTGGTTTGGAGAAGGTTGAATTTGACCATTGCCATTAATTCTTTAGTTCAGAGGAACACTCTGATGGGTAATAGCAGAATTTTAGACTTGCTTTTAAATTTTCTAATTCTCTTACCAGTGGCTCATGCTGTGTAGCTTGTCGCTAAGTCTTCTGGCCCAGTTTCTGTTTTTCTTTACCAGAAAAGAAAAAATGAGGGTCCTAAAGCTGGGGTGCATGTGACTGCACTGGGTATGGGAAAGAGAATGCCCCCGTGTTTTTATATACCAATTTCCTTTTCCTCTCCTTTAACCTCCATTACCCATATACTTAAGTTGTGAGCAGGCGGACATTATCTGTGAGCAGCAGAAGGCTGAACACAGCAGAACAGAGTTTGATATTATAATCGATGAAATCTGCATTGAAAAATGTCTGCAACTTCTAACTGATTAAGCATCATCGCTCACTAAAGGTTAGCTAGTAATCTGTATGAGATTTACACAAACTAATTTGACAACGTATTTTGTTGTTGTATGTTTATTTCCAAATAGCTATAGTTTTTCAGTGGTATAATACATTTGTTTCCTTGCTCTTTCTAAACTCTTACCTTACCACCATGTAAAAGAAGAAGAAGAAAAAAAAAAAACCACCACACACATATACACAGAGAGAGAGGTTTGTATTTTCCTCACAATGTCAAGTGAGGTCCCTTGTCCAAAATGGAAGCTCTCATTTCCTGCCCACCCTCTCCAAGATCTGCCTGCTTCCCTGAGTCTCATGTCTTCATACTACCAACACACTCTTAATTAGCTTCCTTCAGCCAGAAACTTAGAAATTCTCTCTCAAAACACTTTTTCTCCTTTACCCTCAGCATCCAAGTCTCAGAAATTTTACTGTTAGATACCTCTGGAATTCCTAAATTTTTGTCAATTTCTACTATCTCTTAGCTCAGGCTCATCTTTTCCTTGACCTATCGTAAGATTCCAGCCTTCTTTCTGTGCAGCCAGAAATTCAACTAAATCGCAAACCTAAACTTCCTACTAGAACCTACTTCATTACTTACAAATTAAAGGCTCTCTTCCATAGCATAGCATGGCATATGAGTCTGCATATGACCTGGTTTTGCTCTTTCTCTCTGTAATCTGTGACTCATACCTTAAGCTTTAGGATTTGAACCAAATGGGAGTGGGCTTCATGGTAAATGAATCCTAAATATCTTCCTCCAATATTCCTATCACCTGGTTATTCAGTGAAATACTAATCTAGATACTGCTGTGATGGTAGACACTGCAGAGGTAATTAAGGTTACTAATCAGCTGTCCTGAAGATTCAGAGTAGTCTGGATTATTGGGGAGGGACAGGGGGAGGGGGGAAGGGAGGGATGGGGGCAGGGGGAAGGGAGGGATGGGGGCGGGGGGAAGGGAGGAATGGGGGGAGGGAGAACATCGGGAGAAATGCCTCATGTAGGCGACAGGCGGAGTGGGGAGGGATGGAGACAGCAAACCACCATGGCATGTATGTACCTATGCAACAATCCTGCAGGATGCAGAAAGTACACATGTACCCCAGAGCCCAAAGTACAATTAAAAAAAGAGAGAGAGGAAAAAAAAGCACAGAACTTTCTTCAGCTGGAGGAAGGTCAGGTGAGGTAGACAGATTTGAAGCCTAAGAAGGACTCAACCCACAGTTGCTGGCTTTGAAGATAAATGGGACCATTAACCAGGAAATGAAGGCTGAGCACTACCTCATCTAATAGCCCACAAGGAACCAGGGACCACAGGCAGAACTGAATTCTGCCAACAACCCAAAGGAGAACTAGAAGCAATGTCTCCTCCAGAGCCTCCAGTTAAGAGCTCAAGCTGCCTAATACCTTGATTTCGACCTTGTGAGGCCTGGACCATAGAAATCAGCCAAGCCCATCAGACTTTTGACTTGTAGAACTATAGGATAATAAACTTGTGTTGTTTTAAGATGTTGAGTATATTCATATAAACCATCTTTTTTATTCTATTAAATGTCCTGTCTAAGTTCAATGTACATGTTTGAGTCTCTATTACTTGCTGAGTGTTATGCTAGATGTTGGTGTGTGTTTTTGTGTGTTTGTGTGTGTGTGTGTACATAGACACTTAGGCATCACTTAATGACAGGGATATATTTTGAGAAATGCATCATTAGGTGATTTCATCATTGTGCAAACATCATAGAGCATACTTATACAAACCTAGATGGGATAGCCTTCTACACACCTAGGCTGTATGGTATAAACTATTGCTGCTAGTCTGCAAAACTGTATAGCATGTTACTATACTGAGTATTACAGACAAGTATAACACAATGATAAATGTTTGTGATTCTAAACATATCTAACATAGAACAGGTAGAGTAAAAAAATACAGTATAAAAGATAAAAAATGGAATACCTATATAGGGCAGCTCCACTGTAATCTCATGGGGCCACCATTGTATATGCAGTTTGTCATCGAGAGAAATGTCATTATGTGGTGCATGGCTGTATATATGACCACCAGGTGTGTGTGACCTCATGGTCACATACACATTCGACATTACACAATTATGAGAGTTGGTTAAGCAGTCTAGGTAAAGATGTTCTTCTTGCATCTGTGCTGAAGCTTGAAGTCAGTAGGGCAAGCAACTAGGAGAAGAAAAATAATGTATGAAGTGACAGGAACAGAGAAGGCAAACTGGAACCCACAGTGATTACTCATCACCTTCAAGCCTCCCAGAGGATGATGAGGCTTTTTTATTATGGCAAAACTAAACACACATCTGGCTGAAAAGTCCAAGAAGCTGAAGGAGGATATGGTGGAAGCTGGAGCACCTCCTTGCCCATTGTTGCCCGATGCTGACAAGGTGAGCTAGCAGTGGAAGATGCACCAACATCAATGTGGATAAGCTGCAGCAGCACCTGGAGCCTCTGCACCTACTTTCTGAGCATTAAAGGAATATCATTGCCTCTTCTGCCTTCCAGATCTTGCCCAAAATGTCCCTTGTGACCCAGGCTAACATGGAACTTTGGAGGTAATGAAATTTCGGGAGATGTGGTTTTGGCTTAGCTAAGTTGACACAATATAAATTCTCTATATTCTACTGTCAATTTGCCATCAATATCCACCTCCTTTAACCACGTTTAACTTACAAATATGACAAGATCATGCTTCTGCCTAATTGAAAACACAGTGGCTCTCTACTCCAACAATACTGAGTCTGTCTACTCATTTTTAGTGATGTGCATTCCTCTTCTAGCTGACATCTCCTCTTGATATTCTGTAACTTAAATACTGAGATACAGGGTTAGTTACTATTAACACACATCATATGGTAGAAGAATAGGAAAGGAGGAGAAAAACTTTTTTTATATCAAAATAAGTAAGAAACAATCGAGCTATGATAGTCTTTGTTTCCATAGCTCACCATGTGGTCATCGCTGTAAATGAAACTACCACTTTCCACTAACCATTTCCTATTCCCTTTTCCCTTAGCAATCACTTCACAAAGTCATGGTTCCTTGCCTGAAGAGTCTGGGCCATTAGCAGTCCTGCCTAAATTAGGTTGATATAGTTTTTTATTGACTTAATCCAGAACATAGGAAAATGAAGAAAAGCCCTATGAGGTCTCCTGCATTCCAGACATGTTCCTCCTTACCCCATTAAGTAACAACCCCATTTCCTCTTGATAATCAGGATCGATCTTCCCAGCCACCACTGTAGCTCCCTTCTTTGCCTGACAATTTGCTGGCATGAGTTGTATAAAGAGGCAGGTGGCAGCCTCAACTTTCAGTTTTGTGAACCTACTGCTGTGTCTCTTGGTAGAAGCATTCCTCACTTGGAATGTAATACATCTAGGGATCATCAGAATCATAAGTCATGAGTACAGGAAGCAGATTCACTAGTTGATTGCTAATGTGAAGCACTACCCTATTTCTAGCCCTTTGATTCCTAGGTCGGTGAATACTAGCTCTAGGAGAAATAGCTGCTACTTACTGGTCCCTTATATAAAGCATATACCACACTTTGGAGGACATGACTCCAGCACTTGTACTGCCATCCATAATTGAGTCTTCAAAAAGCCATTCTACCATTCCATTAGGCAAGCTGCTTCACAGTGATAAAGAATATAATCAACAAATAATCCCATTAATAAGTAGGTAAAGGACATGAATAGACACTTTTCAGAAGAAGTCATACATGCAGCCAACAAGCATATGAAAAAAAATCATTAGAAAAATGAAAATTTGAAACACAATGAGATACCATCTCACATCAGTCAGAATGGCTATTATTAAAAAGTCAAAACATAACAGATGCTGGTGAGGTTGCGGAGAAAAGGGAATGCTTATATACTGCTGGTGGGAGGGTAAATTAGTTGAGCTGTTGTGGAAGGCAGTGTGATGATTCCTAAAAAAACTTAAAACAGAATTACCATGCAACCCAGCAATCCCAATACTGGATATATGCCCAAAGGAATATAAATCATTCTACCGCAACATGCTTGAGTATGTTCATTGCAACACTATTCACAATAGTAAAGACATGGAATCACCCTAAATGCCTATCAGTGGTAGACTGAATAATGAAAATGTGATACCTATACACCATGGAATACTATATAGCCAGAAAAAGAACAAGATCATGTCCTTTGCAGCAATGTGGATGGAGCTGGAGGCCATTATCCTAAGCAAACTAATGCAGGAACAGAAAACCAAGTATCACAGGATCTCATTTATAAGTGGGAGCTAAACAATGAGAATACATGGACAAATAGAGAGGAATAATAGGCACTGGGGTCTACTTGATGGTGGAGGGTGGGAGGAGGGAAAGAATCAGAAAAAAATACCTATTGGGTACTATGCTTACTACCGAAGTGACAAAATAATTGATGATTATGCTTATTACCTGGGTCACCAAATACAGCTGTTTGGTACAATCTTTACACCAAACCCTGCAACATGCAGTTTACTTATAAAACAAACCTACACACATACCCTTGAACCTAAAGTAAAAGTTAAAAATAATTCTGTTGAAGAAAAAAAAAAAGAATATCATCATATCAGTGACTTCCATGAGCTTGAACTCATCACCATACTTTGTTAGCTGTTTTCACCAGGAACAAGGTCACTAATGATGACTGAATCCAGTCACATTGGAGAATCCATTTTGATAACACAAAAGCAATCCCAAGAATCTACTCTTAAAATTCTGCTGTGAAACCACTTCCTGAATCAGTCGAGGTTCAATCAGAGAAACAGAACCATTGGGATTTATTAAAAGAATTTGACCTTACATATTTGTGGGAACTTGTTAAACAGTCTGTGTAGTGTTATTATCTTTATATCTAGGGTGGAGATTTAGGCCCCTGGAAAGGGAAATTGAATGTGAAGATGGGGAGAGAGAGGAAAACCTGAAACCCACAAGGATGGGGCTAGAAACTGTGTTGGTCTCTCATTGGCTTCAAGCCTCCAATTTTGATGACCTGGGTGTCCTATAGGAGGTACAGATGCATTTGGCCCAGAAATCAGACAAGCTGATGGAGCATCTGGTAGGAGCTAGAGTGGCTCCGTGCCCAGTACTGCCTGCCACACACCAGCGAGGTGAGCCAGCACAGAAGCAATAATATGTGAGAGCTGCATCAGTGCCTTGTTCGCCGACTACCACGTGTAAATGGATATGGCTCCTGCTTCTGCCTTCCGAATCTCATGCAAAATCACTCTTGTGGCCCATGCTACAGGGAACTATGCAGAGAAGGGGACTGTGGGAAATACAGTTCATTGTCACTAAGTTGGAATCATACAAATCCACCAGAATATGTAACCTTTGTAGCTAACATTCCAAACTGAAGCAGATCCCCCTAGTGAGATAGCAGCCTTTTGGACTAGTTTGAGATAGCTATGGTATGCTAGTTTTAACCTTTTCTGTCCTAAGTGTTGTGAACACTTTTCTGTCTTACAGATATTCAGTGAAGTATATTGGCTACCCTGATTATTTTTAGAATTGTTGCTAGCAGTCAAAACCCACATTAAATAACCCAATCTCTGTAGTTTATGGTATATTATGTTGAATAGACAGAATGTGCTGTCTTGAACAGAGCATGGAGGTTTAATTGGACTGTGGCCAGATGACTTTCTATCTAAATATAGTTCAATGCCGATAGGATCTGTTTCTTGTTAAAAGTTTTTACATCTGCTCTCTAGACAGACTTTTTTTCTCTCTTATTTTCAAAGGGGATGTGATTGTATATTTACCTTTCCAAATTCACTTTTCCATGTTGAAGACTGAGCATCCATAAAGGGATAAAAGTGATGCCTACTTGAGGACAGTGTTGATTCCTATGTTATAGCTATTGTTAGAAGTTGGAGGGGAAGGTAGTGGGGCATGAGGAAACATCCTTATTCCCACATTCTAAGAAAACAGAGAACAGGCTCACGAACTATCAGCTTCATTAGTTGTTAATCACCCCTGGACTTCGAGGCTTCTGTAAACTGTGATGGTCATATAGCTTAGATTAAGCTAATGGGACCTTCTTCCCCCTGATTCCTGGGGATCGACTGTGGGCACAGCCAAACCTATAGTGCAGTATCAAGTACACTTGTCTGCTCTAACCTCCTACAAGATTAGCATGCTGGCGTCATGTACCCAGTCATTGCTGAAACGCATAATGTTCTGAGTCAGGGTCCCTGTTTTGTCAGAGAACGCATATTTGACCTGGCCAAGCTCCTCATTAGGGCGGTGGTACAAGCCTGTGCTGGTATGTTCTTTGGTGCATAAAACATCTTCCAGGACAGGGAGAGAGTGACCAATAATAGGCCTATCCATGATGGGAGACAGACGGGCTTCTGGTAAGAGAGTAGTAGGTAGTTAAAATGAGGGCTTGAATGAATAAGCATGCCCCACGTCTGATTTCATGGAGGTTCAGGAAGGCAAAAGGGCCTGCCATGCATGAACCACCATGTACCCTACCCACCAAAAACCTGGGACATTCTGCTTCCTGGGGACAGGAAGTATAAGAGGCCAGAATAGGTCTCCCTAATCTTCACCCCTTGTGGGTAGAGGAACAGAAGTCCTTTGTTATGCGAATGTGAGGTGGAAGGGAAAAGGACTGTCTAACAGACACTGATTTGTATAGCTGTACAGTTAGAAACTACTTTTTTTTTTTGAGACAGAGTCTCGCTCTGTTGTCCAGGCTGGAGTGCAGTGGCGTGATCTCGGCTCACTGCAACCGCCGCCTCCCAGGTTCAAGTGATTCTCTTTCCTCAGCCTCCCTCAGTGGCTGGGACTACAGGAATGTGCCACCATGCTCGGCTAATTTTTTGTATTTTTAGTAGAGACAGGGTTTCACCATGTTAGCCAGGATGGTCTTGATCTCCTGACCTTGATCTGCCCACCTCAACCTCCCAAAGTGCTGGGATTACAGGTATGAGCCACCACGCCCGGCCTACAAACTACTTTCATATAAATATCTAATCAATCCTTCCAATCGTTTTGTGAAGAAAGCTGTTTTTGCTATGAAAACAGCAAATACATTTTATTCAACCAAGTCCTGAGGAGGCTAAATGGCTAGCCCAAGTCATCTCAGTATCACTGTTATTATAAAACCAGGACATAAAATAGGCCTTTGGACTGCAATTCACTCTTTTTGTGCCAAGACATTTTTTCAGGAAGGAATCTTAGAGATCATCCTGCCCAAGTTCCAGAAGGCAAACCTCAGGCAATGGTGAATCTTCTATGATTTTATTGGGGCGTGCAATCTCAGGGAAGCAAGAGTGAGGGAAAGGGGAAGTTGGACAGGAGAGGAGTGAGAATCAAAGTGCATGTGACTGAGTCAGCCACCACTTTGTAGCAAACTAATACAGTATTTGAGGATATACTCTTTGTCAAGCACTGTTAAAGGATTTTACATGTAATAACTCTTTTAACCCTTGCAACAACCCTGTAAGCTATGTACTCTATTATTATTTTATACAAATAAGGAACTGAGGTGCAGAGAGGTTACACACCTTGCTCATGATCACTCAGCTAGCAAGGGCCAGGCTGGAGCTTGAAGCCTGCTGTCTGGTGCCAGATACTGTGCACTTAACCCCTCTGCTCTCCTGGCTCTCTAGTAGCAGAGCTTTCACACAGATGATAAGTGGAAGAGGCAGTACTTGGCCCAACCTCCCATGACAAATCCAAAGCATTGATTTGTATGTATATACATTACATGCCACCCAACCCTAAATAAAAACTGCCTTAGGACAGAAACTGTTCAATTCAAATCTGCTGTATGAAATCTACCTCATCACTAGTAGAAGCACACTTAGATACAATAGAATACATACTTTAATAGAGTACTTCTATTGTATTAAAGATGTTTTAAATTATATTTAAGTTCTGGGGTACATGTGAAGAATGTGCAGGGTTGTTACATAGGTATACACGTATCATGGTGGTTTACTGCACCCATCAACCCGTCACCTACATTAGGCATTTCTCCTGATGCTATCCCTCCCCTAGCCCCCCCACCCCTAACAGGCTCCAGTGTGTGATATTCCCCTCCCTGTGTCCATGTGCTCTCATTGTTCAACTCCCATTTATGAGTGAGAATATGCAGTGTTTGGTTTTCTATTCTGTGTTAGTTTGCTGAGAACGAAAGATTGTTTTAAAGTTTTGTTTAAGCAGGAGCTGAGGAGCAGAGAGCAATGGCTACTTTCATACCTAGGATATATTCTTTTACAAGTGCCATTCTGATCAAAATTCTTAGATTATCAAAAGAGAACTGATGTTCAGCCATCAGCCCACTTATTTCTCCTGGTAGAAGTAACAAAAGCCTAGAAGAAAAAGTAAGCAAGACAGAATCAGGGCCATGGAGTCCTCTTAGCAAGGAGAGGATAACAGCGCCACACAAAACCCCAAGATCGCCTGGTATTCATTTATAGATGTGTTTATGAAGTGATTTAGTCGAGTAGGCATATTTTCATTGACATTAATCACTGTAAAGTCTGTTCTGAAAGGTGTAATCACAAAAGCTAGTTGAGAACCAACCCCAAGTCTCCCAGGAACAGATAGCACTCAAAATAGATGACATTTGTTGTACAGGTGTAACAGAGGCTGCAATGTCTTGCTTATAAGTCTTCTTCAGAGATTTAGTAAATCTTTGAAGAATTCAATGTCCTCTGAATTAAGAGGAGCTTCAGGAACACTCAGGAATGTCACGAGATAAAAATTGCCTAAGAACTACTAGTTTTTACCGGAAGCATTCTTAGTGTTCAACCATTGATTTACCTTATGTAGGTGACACCAGAGATCACAGCATGCTATCCAGAGACATTTGAAGTACAGTGATTTGTGGACAATAGCGTTCTATAAAATCCATTTCTGAAAAAAACTCTGCTTGCATCTCTAAAGCTGTGACTAAGTCAATGTTTTAATTTCCTTGGTTCTGACACTTCAAAAAACGTTTCCTCCATCAAAAGCAAGGACTTTAATTATTTAGTGTATTCCCAGTGCGAAGAATGGTCAGGCCAGTAGAGATGTACAATATATATTTGTAACTGGCTCAAGTCTGGCTGCTCACCACTCAGAGGCAGAATGCAGGAGAAGTGGGGTGTAGTGAAAGGAAAGCAACTTTATTCAAATACTAGCAGTTGGGGAATGACCCGGCTCAGGCACTTAAAAGACGGTTCCAAATGTTAGGCCAGGGGAAGGGCCTTTCAAAGGGGAGGCTTGGCATGGGAAATATGTAGGAGTCATGCTGGATACAGGTCTGCATGGCTTGCTCCAAGGGCTGCCTTGAACTATTCATCTACCTGGAATCTGGCTGCTGCCGTCTCAGTTGTAACCAGGTTGTAGATTATTCATCTTGAGGGTTATCTCCATGTTGGGGAGAATTCCACAACTGGACCTCCTTACCTGACGTGTTATAAAATTAGCCCCTAAAATTTCTTAACAAGCATGCAGTTAGATAAGCATGCATGGTGCAAGGGATTGTCTGATGGGAAAGGGAAAGAAGCAGAGTGTCAAAGTACTTTTTAAGGCTGCATTTTAAGACTAAGAAAAACGTGTCTATAGTCTGTTTCAAGATTACATCTTAAGACTAGAGAGAAAGGAGGGCAAAAAAGGTTTTAAAATGCATTTTGAAGCTAAAGCTACCCAGTTACATAATGGATGAAAGAATGTGAATAATTCTGAAAGAGAGAAGCATTTTCATGTGCAGTATGGTGATGCCGGTTGTATTAAAAGTAATGGCCAAAACACAGTTATTTTTGCATCACCCTAATTCTTAGCACTGTCCTTTGGAAAGTGAGCTCTGGACCAAGGAACATTACCAAGAGCAACCTCTTCACAAGGAAGACGGCCTCAATCTATCTTAACGGAGACACTCCATACTATAGATCACTTCAGTTCCTTTTGTTTCTGATTTATACTGACCAAGCAATATTTTGAATAGAATTTAGTTTCCCGGGAACTCTTGAATTTAGTAAGAGACTGTGCTAAATTATTGATTCAAGCCCTCTAGTCTTTCTTGTCAGTTTTATTTCTCATTATGTATTTATAAATTAGAACTCTTTTAATGAATCAGTCTCCTGCGAATTTGATGAATATGAATCTGATGTCCATAAAGGTCTTACCAGTTTTTGATATGCTGACAAAAATGACCTTGCATAGTTGTAGGAAAAGACGTCCTTTTTGGAGGGAGACAGACCTGAATTTAATTCTTAACTTTAATGACAACATGTGAGCTTAAGCAGGTGGCAATTTTTCTGAGCTTCAGTTTCATGATTTCTTCTTATGAAAATGTGGACAATACGTGGGGATAAGATGAGATATTACTAGCAAAGTGCCCAGAGAGGGCTTATTGTAAATGCTGTACATTTACTTGTCCTCTTTCTCCAAAAAGATAAAAGAACAGATAGACTAGTACTTGCTCACCCAAAAATGATGCTGCCTGCCAGCATGTGAACAGAAGAGCCTGTGGGTATTTCAGATAACACTGCTTCTCTGTTTTCAAACTGGGATGGCCTAGATGTCATAGCAGAGTTCATAGACTTCAGATGTAAGCTCCTGCTTGATCTCATTGAGCTCATTAGATATTGAAGAGTCCTTTACAACCTACTCTCAATCCTGTCTGGCTTCTGTCAGTTCTATTCCTACCAGCAGGTGGATCTGGAAATACTCTTTGCCCTAAGCCCACTGTAGACCCTAGAATGCTGAAAGCTTACCAGGCTACACTACCCAAGTTTACCTGTGTATTGAAGCCTGACCCTTGGGTGGCACCTGCTACTTAGTTGTGACCCTCATCCTACCCATTTCTCACTGATTACTTTTGTCCACCATGAGGTCCCAGACCACCTTAAAGGTGGTCCTATAAGAATATTTCTGACTATGTGAACAAATATATTTCACTTTAATTTTTGATATATCTAGTGGGCCAAAAAGTCTTATTTTTATGATACAGCAACTTTGCTTTTTAAGATTTGAGTAGGAGAGAAAACAGATGGTTTGTATATACTGAGACATACAAATATAAAGATTAGCTTTCTTTACATATTTATTTATTCTTACCCTTTAGCTATGGATATTTATTTCTGTGAATTTATTTACATGTAATTAAAATACCTACAGTTTTTAAGGACAGAATACAATCCTCATTCCAAACTATAGAAATAAAATGTTGGAGGCTTTTCAGGAAATAAGTAAGGATAAAATGGGAGAAAAGTATCAGAGTTCAATTTTTTAAAAATAATTAACCAATATTTTCAATGCTTCCAAACAGATTTTTATGTTTACTCTCAACTTTTATTTTAAGTTCAGGGTACATGTGCAGGATGTGCAGGCTTATTACACAGGTAAATGTGTGCCCTAGTGGTTTGCTGTATGGAACATCCCATCACCTAGGTATTAAGCCCAGCATCCATTAGCTCTTCTTGATGCTCTCCTTCCTCCAAGCCCCCACTCTCTGACAGGCTCCAATGTATGTTGTTCCCCTCCGTGTGTCCATGTGTTCATCTCTTTCAGCTCTCACTTATAAGTGAGAACATGCAGTGTTTGGTTTTCTGTTCCTGTGCTAGTTTGCTGAGGATAATGGCCTCCAGCTCCATCCATGTCCCTGCAAAATACATGATCTTGTTCCTTTTTATGACTGCATAGTATTCCATGGTGTGTATGTACCACATTTTCTTTATCCAGTCTATCATTGATGAGCATTTAGGTTGATTCCATGTCTTTGTTATTGTGAATAGTGCTGCAGTGAACATATGCATGCATGCATCTTTATAACAGAATGATTTATATTCCTTCTGGTACATACCAGAAGCTTGTTTTTACCAGAATAATGATTCATGATATACCCTCTTCCTAAGGTAGGTAATCTAATTGGAGAATTTACTGTATCCACACTGTTTAATGACTTCATTATGGTAAATCCTTTATAATTTTGGCATTTGACAAATATTCAGTAACCTTACTTAGAGTTTTTAAAGCCAAACTTTATGCAGCTATATAAAAAAAAAATCATATCCTTTGCAACAAGCTTCATCTTAAAACTATTTTAGGTCCCTGTTTTCTGTACTGATTTTTTGTTTTGTTTTGCTTTTGAGGTGGAGACTCACTCTGTTGCCCAGGCTGGAGTGCAGTGGCGCGATCTCAGCTCACTGCAACTTCTACCTCCCGTGATTCTCCTGCCTCAGCCTCCTGAGTAGCTGGGATTACAGGTATCTGCCACCATGCCTGGTTAATTCTTGTGTTTTTCATAGAGACAGGGTTCCACCCTGTTGGCTAGGCTGGTCTCAAACTCCTGACCTCAAGTGATCTGCCCACCTTAGCCTCCCAAAGTGCTGAGATTATAGGCCTGATCCACCCTGACTGGCCTATGTTGATCTTAAAAATAACTATATACACTCTCTCTCAATTCTAGTTAGTTACGTCCAAGATATACAAAACTAACATGGACACACATTAGATCAGAAGAACCATGCCAAACAAATATGCAAGTGAATGATAAATTGTTTTAATTGCATATGATTGAAGGGCAGGTACATTTCTGATCTGTAAATTAATGAACCTTTTATCCTACCAACTCACAATATAAGCATAATTTATATTCACAAAAATGCACATATTCCAAGTATATAGTACCATGATATTTGCAAATGTATGTAGTTGTGAAACCACCATCACCATCTTTTTTTTTTCTTTTGAGACAGAGTCTTGCTCTTTTGCCCAGGCTGGAGTGTGGTGGTGCAATCTCAGCTTACTGCAACCTTCACCTCCCAAGTTCAAGCAATTCTCTCTGCCTCTCAAGTAGCTGGGATTACAGGTGCCTGCCACCACAATCAACGAATTTTTGTATTTTTTTTTTTTTTTAGTAGAGCTGGGGTTTTGCCATGTTGGCTAGGCTGGTCT
The DNA here is from genome assembly GCA_963573385.1 of Cacajao melanocephalus. Taxonomy (NCBI): domain Eukaryota; kingdom Metazoa; phylum Chordata; class Mammalia; order Primates; family Pitheciidae; genus Cacajao; species Cacajao melanocephalus. The sequence goes on along the minus strand of CAUYLG010052156.1, from coordinate 8,104 downwards.
TGAACTCCTGATCTCAGGCGATCCACCTGCCTCAGCCTCCCAAAGTGCTGGCATTACAGATGTGACCCTGGCCTCAATCTTAGAAAATTTCCATCCTCTAAATTTCCCACATGCCTTCTTGCAGTGAAGTTCCCCTACCCTCTCATCTTTTTAGGACCAAGTAACCACTTCTTTGGCTTCTGTTACTCTAAGTTAGACTTCCCTTTTCTAGATTTTCATACAGATGGAATTATACAATGTGTATATTTTGGTGCCTGGCTTTCTTCACTCAGCATAACATTTTGGGAACTCTTCATGCTGTTGCATACGTCAGTAATTTCATTTATCAGTAGTATATCATCGTATGAACATAACACAATTTATTTCTCTAATTACCCTGTTGAATTAGACATTTGGATTGTTTAGAGTTTGGGGCTATGATGTATAAAACTGCTATCTGTGTACCTGTACATGACTTTTTGTAGACATACTTTCATTTCTTTTGCATGAAATACCCAGGAATACAATTGCTGGGTCATATGGTAAATGTATGTTTAACTTTCTAAGAAACTGTTAAACTGGTTTCCAAAGTGTTTATGTCATTTTAAATTCCATCTTGTATAGAGTTCCAGCAGTTCTGCTTCCTTGACAAAACTTAATCTCAGACATTCTATAGGCTGTATAGTGGTATGTCACTGTGATTTTATTTCATTTTTATCCGATGACCATGATGTTGCACATCTTTTCCTGTGTTTATGGCCATTGACCTAAATTCTTTTGAAAAATGTCTGCTCAGATTTCTTGCCCACTCTTTTGTCAGAAATAGGAACTGGAAATATTTTCTCCCAGTCTTTGCATTGCATTTTTATTTTCTTAATGCTAGCTTTAAAAGAACAGCAGTTTTTAATTGTAGTGAGGTCTAATTGATTGCTTTTATTATTTTGTGTTTTGTGACTTTTGTGTCCTATTTAAGAACTAGTTGTCTAATCCAAGGTAGTTAAGATTTTCCCCTATGTTTTCCTCTAGAGTTTTTGTAACTTTTCTTTATTTGTTTAGGTCTGTGATCCATTGGAAGCAATTTTTGCACATGATTTATAATTTATTTCCATATACATACATATCAAATGACTTTGGCACCATTTGCTGAAAAACTATCTTTTCCCCATTGAGTTATCTTGGCCCTTTTGTACAAAATCAATTACTATATATGTGTGGTTTATTTCTGGTTGCAGTTTTCCATTCTACTCATCTGTCTTTCCAACAATACCACATTGTCTCAATTATCGCAGCTTGCGGTAAATCTTGAAATCAGATAGTGTGAGTCTTGCGACTTTACTCTTCATTTAAAAAATTGTTTTGGCTATTCTATGTTTTTAGTTGTAAAAATTTTTTAATTGCTTTCTAGGGTCTACCAAAAAAAGCTGTAAATTTTGATTGAGACTCTGGTGCATATATAGATCACTTTGAAGAGAACTGACATTTTAGCTACATTGAATTATTTAATCCATGAACATGATATATCTCAATTAATTTAGGTCTTACCTAATTTTTGTTATCAATGTTATCATTTTTATTGTACAAGTCTTACACATACTTTATTAAATTTATTTCTAATTATTTCATTTTTAATGCTATTTAAAGGGTATTTTTAAAATTTAAATTTTCTTTCGTTGTTAGTACACAGAAATGCAGATTTTGTTGTATGCCTACCATGTGCCCTGTGACCTTGCAGAACACACCTTTGAGTGCCGGAATAAACTGCAATAAGTACCTTTTGTTATTTTTTTCAGTGTTCAATTATTATTTTTAAAGTAAAAATGTAATTTTTAAAGTTAAAAACAAAAGCCTAGGACATTTACCCCCATATTCACTATTGATGGTGTCCTTAATTGTGTAGATCTTAGCTTCCATCTGGATCACTTTTCTTCTACCTGAAGGATTTCCTTTAATATTTCTTGTAGGCTAGGCATGGTGGCTCATGCCTGTAATCCCAGCACTTTGGGAGGCCGAAGTGGATGGATTGCTTGAACCCAAGAGTTTGAGATCAGCCTAGGAAACATGGTGAAACCTATCTCTACACAAAATACAAAAATTAGCTGGGCATGGTGGTATACACCTGTAATCTCGGCTACTTGGGAGGCTGAGGTTGGAGGATCACTTGAGCCCAGGAAGTTAAGGCTGCAGTAAGCCATGATCGCACCACTGCATTCTAGCCTGGGTGACTGAGCAAGACCTTATCTCAAAAAAAAATTACTAATAATCCCATTCTAATCAATACAGAGATAAAATTAAAATAATATTTCTTGTAGTGCAGGTCTGATGCCAGAAAGAGGTACCTAAGCCCATGGCTTCACACAGCAAACCTGTTTCCAAACCCTCACTTATATATCTCAGTTATATAATTTAGATTTATACACATATATTTAACATAGATTTATATTTATAAATATCATCCATTTTTAAATATCTATATGAAACTCTGGCTCCCTTTACTGGCAGGAACGAGACATCTGGACACCACTGCTTGCTTCTGGAACAAGATCTCAGAACACCAATGGCCTAAGCCCCATTTAACATGTTCACTTTGGTGTGGTTTGGGTTCATGAAGATGTTTATCTTATTTTTTGAGCCTGGACATATGTTTTTGGCTTTCAATTTTTCTATTTTTTCTATCATTGCTATCAGTTTGAAGACTAAGCTAAATGTATAACTCAATTATGCTATCTTGACTGCAAAGCGCAGCAATAGACATTTTCTTTTCACCTGCATTTGTATTTAACACAATAAAATAAGGATATTTCCTTTTTATTTCTACATATTTCAATTATGCTATCTTGACCAGAAGCACTGGCAATGGTAGACATTTCCTTTCACCTGCATTTGCATTTATATTTCACCTGCATTTGTATTTAAGGCAGGTAACAAGGAAATGTCTACTGTTGCTCTTCCTGGTAAGATAGCATAGTTGAGTTTATACATTTAAGTCAAGCTAAATGTGAATTGGTGAATCTTACTAAAGGGAAGAAAAACACCTACCAAATAAAAGAGAGGACAATCCATATTATATCATAACTTGGTAAAAATAGTATGTCCAATTTTTAAATTTAATTTTTAATTAACTGTAATATACTTAAAATACTAATACATATAACATACTTTCTAATGAAGTATAATATAGTTATAACTTTCCGTGTAATGGATTTTCTAACACTTATGGGTATTATCTAGGGGTACTCCATCTTAAAATACTAAAATATGTTGTAAAGTATAAAATATCCATGCAATTAATGTGTCTTATGAAAATTATTTATAACTATCTGCCAACCTTACAAGACATTCCATTTCTCCTACCCACAACTAATACATTACTATTAACTGATGTTGATAAACGTTTAGGAAAAAATGAAAGCGACAATGAAAAGAAGCCCATCCTTGACCATGTCAACAAGGCATCGAAGGTAGTCAAGTGCGGCGGCAGAAAGATACTGCACCTGTGAACTCCTCACGTATTTCACTCCTGTTCCATATTTTAAAAAGAATTGTGCTGAAACTGTGCAGGAGAAGAATTTGAGAAAATGCACTGCAAATTTTGCAGACTATCTTCTTAAGCATACAGAAACGAAAAATGGAGTATTCTGTCATGTTTCTCTCTTCATTTTTAGATTTCTTATTTGAAGTTACACTCTTAGCTAAGAACGGTAACACACTTAGTCAATTATCTCTCCTGCTTATACCCTAATATACTGTGTCCTCTGCTACTGTTCATGTACATGTGCTGCATGGAGAGATCTGGCTCTCTTTCACTTCCTATAATAAGAGTGGACAGTCAACCCAGATAATTCTGGACAAATATTCCACTGGAGCCCTGAAGCATCTTGCTTGTTATTCATATTAATACATTAACTACCTAATTGACAAATCCTACTTTGTCCTGTATGGTATTTAGGCAATGTTAATATTTTATCATTATTCGATGTTAATTCATTTTTACCTGATTAGCCTGTCTGCCACAACGCAAGATAAGCATCATTTACTTAAAGAATTGGCAGGGTCAGACACTGAACCTATTTTTCTAGGATATGGGTTCGATGTCTTGGGATTAATAAAAAAGTAAACAGATTTGCTAAGCAGCAATCATATTTCCCCTATTGGTTTTATCCCTATGACAAATCAATAAAAAACAAGAGAGCTGAGACAAGTTGTACATATTCTCTGTTTTTAAAAAAATACCTATTCAATTCAGGGTTTTTCAATCACAGCACTATTGACATTTTAAGCCAGATAATCCTTTGTTTTGGTGATTGTGGAATGGCTAGCAGCATCCCTGGTCTCTGCCTACTAGATGCCAGTAGAACCCTTCTCCTCCCAAGTTAGAACAATCAAAAATGTCTCTGAACATTGCCAAATGTTCTCCAGAAAGAGGGTTAAAATCACCTCCTATTGGGAAACATGGCTTTGATTTTGTATTTTTTCAGGAGGATATTGGTGTGTTTTTCACCTTCCAGTCCCTTTAATTTACTATTATAGATGTGACCTAAAACTTTGTCTATGCAGACCCAGCCCCTATAACACTATGTTTTTTTTCTATTCCATACACAGATAATATATGTTATGAATTTGCAATCTGAGATATTAACCAGCTATTCTTGTCTGTTTAGTCACCCCACCAGCAACCATCCTCAGACAACAACGTGAGAGCTGCCATTCCCCAGAGACTGAGAGGGGAACCTTTAACACTCAGCAAAGATATTAAAATCTACGCTCCTTAGAATGCAAAGCTGTCTGTGGAGGTTCAAAAACCAAGTTTAGATTGGCACTTAAATCCCCTTAATGACTAAAACTTTATTGCTATTGTATTTGAAGTAAGCAAGATGAATTTTGCGATCAGTTTGACATTTACATTTCAAGAGATGCTTGATGTATATAAAATCTCAGTGTTGCTAGGCTTGCATAAGCAATTCACATGAAACCCTATGCTAACTCTTTATAAATTGCACATAATATATTTTACATGAAATGAATAATTCAAACACATAATGGTTTTCTTGACCCTTTAATAGAAATTGACTTAGTTTCTAAAAGCAGGTTGATTGCTGTGGCTTTCTCATAAATCCAAATGCTACTCTTGTATATCTATCTATTTTTCAGCCTTCTTTTTGAAAATCCTGATATGTGACTTAATTTAACTTTCACATCAATATCTTTAGATTGTCTCTGCAGCTCTTGACTCAGTTCTTTGAAATATTTTCTAATGTTTATAGAAACAGTCCATAAGCACAGTCTATAAACACCCACGCTGTCTGAATAATGAAGTGAGCTAGAAACACCAACAAAGAGTGAAAGTCCACAGGAATATGGACGTGTTGGATAGTGTTCATACTACAAATGTGGCAAGATAATTTTATAAGACTCTCTAACGAAACAGACCTGATAAAAGGATAGACATTTAGTACTGCACGTGAAAAAATATTCACATCTTTTTTCATAAGCGTAGATACATATAAGCATGAGGTTAGAAATAGAGGGAATTAAAACACATGCATGAAGAGGTATGCTTATTTGTTAATTCTGTCTTTTCCATTATTTTTCTGGGATTTGATAAGCAAGACAAGTAAGCAGAGAAAGGAGGTAATTCCAAAATTAAGAAATAAAATTAGAAACAAATTTTGAAAGATATACAACCTAGCTGGCAATCTATATGAAAATTAAACCAAGCTTCTATTTTTGTGTCTAATAAATTAGAAATAATATATTCATCTTGTAATATCAAACATTGATGACAGTTTCTCCCTAACTTGCATACATTTTAAGGCATTATTAATTATTGCTTTTGAAAAACAGATTGAGAATTGTTTAGAGAGCGATATATAACACTCATTCCACTTTCAAATGTACACACAATTTAATCTGACAGTTTAACAGTAATAAAATTTATCTTAGAGAATATGTTATGATTTCTGGGTCATAGGCATATTTTATCTTAATCCTTAAAATACGGTAGCAGTTTATTTGTCAAGAACCAAACATAGAAATCTATATTAAGTAAATAAAATCTGAGATACAAGAAAGCTACATAAATAATAATGTAATCACTTTTTATTTAAGAAATCTGAAAAAGCCAGGTTTCCTATTTTACGGAAATGTTTAAGTAAATTACACAGAACATCCACTGAATGGAATATAATATAGTCATTAAAATATATTTGGAAGTTATATATGTCAGGTGCATATAATACATGAAATACAAAATTATAATTGAAGAATAAAAGAAGACTATTCAGAAGAAAGTGACATAGAAGTAGCAGTGCTGTTACAGCAGAAATGTATGCCTTCCCAACCCAGACCACAGATCTGATGTGCATGCAAGATGAAACACAGGAGGAATTTCGAGTATTCGGCATCTGCAAGACTGAGTCTGGTATTAATAAAAACAGACTGATGCATTTTTACTTGCTTTGCTGAGAATTACAAGACTGAGGAAGGAACAAGGGGAATGACTCACTCCTCAGCAGGATATAATGGATAAAGTGCTTTACATTTTGCGAAGCAAGCTCCTTCACATTCAATGTTTCATCTCAATTTTGACCAATCTCATTAGTGAAGAACTGTTTCAAGCTATGCAAGTGACAGTGATCTTGGGAGTAGGTGATTATGCTCTTTAAGGGTCATAATAGTTAAGGAAGGGAGTCTGGGTATAAAATTATGTATTTTGCCAGACTTTGTAAAGTGGATTTCAAAAAGCTCAATATAACTGAAAGGTGAGAGAACATAATGAGATGCGAAAAAGAGAAGATGGCTCAAGGGTTTATGGGGCAAGGGTGGGGGTGTCTACAAAGGTATATTCTGATGATGTAATTATCACAATAAGGAAGATTATGGGAGGGCATTTAAAGAGTCATTGTGGATTGGGCACGATGGCTTACGCCTGTAATCCCAGCACTTTGGGAGGGTAAGCTGGGCGGCTCACTTGAGGTCAGGAATTTGAGACCAGCCTGGCCAACATAGAGAAATCCTGTCTCTACTAAAAATACAAAAATTAGCTGGGCATGGTGGTGGATGCCTGTAACCCCAGCTACTTGGGAGGCTGAGGCAGGAGAATCATCACTCGAACCTAAGAGGCGGAGGTTGCAGTGAGCTGAGGTTGCGCCACTACACTCCAGCCTGGGCGACTGAGACTCTGTGCCCCCGCCCCCCCAAAAAAAGTCATTGTGACTGCTCACTGTGGCTGATGCATCCAGAATTTTTAAGTGTACTGATGAATGGCAAAAGGAGGGACAAAGACAGGATGAGAATGAAAGGAGGACAAATGAGAATTATGTTAATAAGATTCAATCCTAAAATGTGCTGAGTTCCACTCTAATACTAAAGATCAAAAACTCTTTCAAACCATGGAAAGGAAAGAAGGAGAAGGTCACTTTTTGGGCTTTGTGGTATAATTTTAACATATAGCAATCAGTGGCATTTCTCAACATTTTTTCCCCCCCTTAGGTCTTCTCTATCAAGAAGAAAATTTTCAAACTGTTAAAAAATAAGATAAACCTAGGCAGGAAGGAAGTGGAGTCCAAGATTTAATAAGAAACTAGTGGAGGACCTGAATGCTTTTATGTATCTGGAGACCATGACACAAGCCCATAGCCTGGAAGTTTTTAGAAACAGAATTCCAGGACCCACACTAGACCTCCTGAATCAGGATCTGCAGTTTAACAATTTTTTAATTTTTTAATTTTTTTTATTTTTTAGAAAGAAAGAAAAAGAGAGAAAAGAAAGAAACAGTGAAAGAAAAAAAAAGAATGTAAGAGAGAAAGAAGAAGAGAAAGAAGGAGAGAGAACGGGATTCTTGTTCTATTGCCCAGGCTAGAGTGCAGTCTAAAAATGGGTATTAAAAACCTCTTTTATGCCAATAATTATGCTTAACAATGGAGACAGGAAGGAATAAGGGATGAAAATAACAAACAAGTAGCCAACTAATATTTTATTTAAACCGGTGAAATGCTATGCAATTGCTGAGGAGTGATTTACTTCCAATTATGTGGTCACTTTTAAAATAGGTGTAATGTGATACTGAGAAAAATGTATGTTTTGTGGATTTGGGGTGGAGAGTTCTGTAAATATTTGTTAAGTTTAC